>CAJGYO010000014.1:73524913-73757725 GCA_904845875.1 Miscanthus lutarioriparius | reverse complement strand
AAGGATGCGTGAGGGCCACACAAAAAAGATAGTGAAACTCCCGATCGCTCTCTTGCTTTCTGGCGAGGCTCGGGGCTCCTCCCGCAACCAAACCGATTCCTTTTCGAGCTAAGGAACTAGGCACCGAGCCCGATCACGTCCAGGGGTTCAAGGTCAGGCCCCAGGGGTCTCGGCAGTGCCTCGGGACAAACAGTCGTCGGGGATAACTATGGGCGAGCCCGTACATGGCCGAGGCCCAAGCAAGCAATTGCTGGGGATGCCCTAAGTTGTGTCCGAGACTGGCAGGGAGGTCTCTGAATGGGATCCCACCGAAGGGAGGCATCGAGCCCCCGGGGCCAATTGAGCGGCCCTAGGACCCACTAGAGAAGCCCTCTGGTACTTTTGGAGCACGTCTCTAGACCGGTAGCCGACCCCTATCGAATGGGGCATGGGCCTCCACTTGGACTTACCCGATAACAGCTCACCGGAGGTGTCACTGCTCGCGCCCACCGAGGGTAGCCTGGCATACTCCACCCTTCCTTCCGAACGAAAAGGATGTGCGAGGGCCGCCCAAAAAAGACAGGGAAACTCCTGATCACCCTCTTGCTCCGTGCAGAGGCTCGGGGGCTCTTTCTGCAACCAAGCCAAGACCCAGCGACCCGAACTCGCACTCAGGGGCTCAACAAACGCGATAAAACCCCTCACTCAACAGCGAAAAAGCCCCTGGAAGAGTAAATCCACTCCTCCAGGGCCTCGGGGGCTACACCCGGTAGGTGCGCTCACGCGCACCCACCGAGGCCTCGAACACAAAACACAAATCCCAACGGGAGCTGCTGCGAGCCAAGTCTCGTCAAAACCTCAGGGAGAGTGCTCGCACTCCCTCGAGGCTCGGGGGCTACTGTCGGATACCATAAAAAGGGGTACCCTAAGTAAGAACCGAAAAAATTGCTTAGACCTTGTAAATATCGAAGCTAAGAGACAACCACGAGGCCTCGGCCGATTCTCTGATTCGATCGAGGCCCACGCCGCAAGGCCTCGGATGAGGTACCAACTCTCCGCCTCGCCCGAGGCCCCTCCCGAAAGGCCTCGGATGAGGTACCGATTCTCCGTCTGGCTCGAGGCCGGCTCGGCATCAGCCCCACCGTAGCTTTGACCGACCTCCCTGATGGAGCGTCACATCCAACTGAAGCACTCAACCACTACCACAACGTCAGCCACGCGACGGCGCAGTATAGCAGAGTAACCGATGAGACGGAAGTCGCATCAGCGCCCTACCATCCGGGACAGGACGGGGCGGGGGTTACCGGCCGCTGTGCTTGGCACTGTGCCCACGACTGACACCCATGCGACACTGTGCTACCTAACCCCACCTGCTCCGATGACAGCGCGGCGTGGAGAGTCATGTCCGGGCCCCTATAGCCTCGGAATCAGCATGTAAAAAACCAACTGCTCCCTCCGAGCCTTGGCTATTCGCTTCTAGGCTCCTGTAGCCTCGGGACTCATGCCCGTCGAGCTCCCCACGATAGTCTAGCCTCTGCATTGACTAGGCCTCGGCACGTCGCCCGCAGAACGCGCCATACCCTGCGTCAGGCTACAGGAGCTCCCACATCGTGCATAGGGCTGAGCTCCTGTGTCCTTGGAGTCAGCACACCCACGCCATCGCATCAACCCAGCCTCGGTACTCCGCGCCGGTCAAACATACAGCAACCAGCACACCTCCAATAGAAGAAGATGTGCCTACCACCACTGGAGCTCCCACGCCGCACAGGGCCAGGCATGACCGACGCGTCGCTCTAGAGTACTAAGGACAGAACCGCTCCATCGACCATACTGCCACAGTAACGAGCTGCAGGGGCCTCCGCTCACAAAATGCCACGTAGTGAGCACATGTATCGCCCCTGTCCCCCCTTCAACTATAAAAGGGAGTGACCGGGGCCGTTTCTAAGAAAGGCACTCACAGAGACATAGCTCAGATACACACACGCGCAAGCAACGAGCAACACTCTATAATATGCACGCTCCCTCACTGTGAGAAATCAACATCTAAAACAACCCACGCCGCTCCACGCAGAGACCTGGGACTACCTCCCTCTCTCGCCCCGCTTGTAAACCCCTACTACAAGCACCTTGGTGCAAGGAATACAAGATCACTCTCTCAGACTGGACGTAGGGCACCTATTACCTGAACCAGTATAAACCTTGTGTGTCTTTGCATCACCATCCAGGATTAGGGACACGCAGTACATTTTTCACTAGTCGGTCAAGGGCCCCCCCGGTCCAAAACACCGACACTTGTAGGCTAATCAACCTTCTCAAACACACTGTGCTATGTCAATGGCAAACTAGAATTCAACCTCCAAGTAAAACTAAGGCGGTCTGCTAGATCAGCTCTATAAATCAATTAAGGTGCCGCCTCTGCAAATAACATTCATAGAGGTGGATGCCACCCTAGCTAAGCATCACACGATCAAGCATCACAAGTCACAATAAGTCACACGATTTTCATGTGAAATACATGCACGTGCGCTTCCTAGGATTCAAACACATGACGTCTCGTCTCTCGTGTCTCATCACTACCACTATACTATACACTCATTTGTGACTATGGATAGAATGTTATTGTCGGATACCATAAAAAGGGGTACCCTAAGCAAGAACTGAAAAGATTGCTAAAAACCTCGCAAATATCAAAGCCAAAGGACAATCACAGGGTCTCAGCCGATTCTCCGACTCGCCCGAAGCCTACGTCGCAACGACTCTCCGCCTCGTCGAGGCCCCCTCGCTGAGGCCCTCTCGTGCCGAGGCCCCGCACGATGGCTCGGCCTCGGCACCAACTGAGCCTCGGCTCTTTTCACCGTCAACCCATAGCGACCAGCACACCGTCGGCCATACCCTGCGTCAAGCTGTCACTGGAGCGCCCACGTCATACGAAATCGGGTGTGACCGGCGCGTAGCTCCAGTACATCAAGGACAAGACCACTCCATTGACCATGCCGCTACAGTAGTAAGCTACAGGACTCCAGCACGCCACCTCCGCTCACCGCATGGCGAACACATGTACCACCCATGTCCCTCCTTCAACTATAGAAGGGGAGACCAGGGCCGTTCTTAAGGGGGGACTCACGAACTCACGGAGATAGACTCACGTAGACACACACTCTCCCAAGCTACCTGAGAGCAACATCTCAAGCAGCCCGCACCGTTCCACGCTGAGACCTGGGACTAGCTCCCTCTCACCCAGCTTGTAACCCCCTACTACAAGCATATCGGTGCAAGGAATACAAGATCGATCTCTCAGACTGGACATAGGGCACCAATTGCCTGAACCAGTATAAACCTTGTGTCTCTTTGCATCACCATCTGGGATTAGGGGCACGCAGTTCACATTTACTAGTTGGTTGAGGACCCCCCGGTCCGAAACACCGACAGTTGGCATGCCAGGTAGGGGCCTCTGCGTGTTAGCTTGATCGTCCCAACAAGTTCCGGATGGCTGACCCCATACGCCCACTACGTCTCAGCACGGTGGTCTAGTTTGGGAGCCTAGAGTTCATGTCCCTAGGATGTGGGTACGATATGGTACTCCTCGCACCCAGAGCCCCACCAGCCGACGACGACGTCACGCATCGATAGCCCCGGCGCAGGCGGCGCCCAGATTGCCGCTCTCGTCGTGCTGGCCATGCACTATGCGAGCGGGACTACCCCAACACCGCACGAGCTCAGGGTGGCGCGCCGCACTTCGCCGGCATCCCATGCCCGGACGTTGGTACAGAGTCCCTGGCTGGGGACCTGTCTAGCTTAAGCCTGGGTAGGGGAAAGACGCCGGTAACGCGCAGCGATGTCCCGTCGTCAAGCTCTGCCCTGCCACATCCTGAGGAATCGACTCAGGCGGAGCAGACCCCAGCAGTTGCACCATCCCTGTGTCCCTTCAGGCTAAACAACATCGCCGCCGCCTACGTTTTCACCTACGCCTCCGCGCACGCGGAGCCCTCGGGATGCCACCGACGATTCGCCCTCGACTTCTCCACCACAACCTCGACCCACACCCACACTGACTCCTCAGAGGAGGACGAGACGTGGGCTAGAGCGGACTTCTCTGGGCTTCGCGACCCTGAGGCTATGCGCCGCTTTTTGGCCGCAAGCGACTACTGCTTTGGCTACTCCGACTCCGATGACGAAGGCACTTACGATCCCACTCGAGAGTGCTTTCACATCGGGCTTGGAATGCTAGGGGCAAGTAATGAGAGTGAAGGGGCAAGCAACCGCTCCCCACTCCACCAAGGGGCGGGCGACGCCACACCCCCGCTTGTCGAGCTTCGGGTGGCACGGAACGTGAACGCCACCCCCGAGGAACTCCGACGCCTGGACCTGGAGCAGCTCCGTGAGCTCTAGGCAAAAGTCGACCAAGATCGACTCCTGCTATAGCAGCTCTGAGACACTCTCGAGCAGGAGCAGCGAGGTCGCGGTGATGGCAGAAGAGCCCAACGGAGGGCCCACGACGTACACCGCCGCATCAACAACGACGAAGGAAGTGAGCAACCCCCAATCTTCAATCGCGCTAGCCAGAACGTCGTGGCAGCGGCGATGCTAGTCCGAGCGATGCCCGAGCCCTCTACCATGGAGGGGCGATGGGTCCGCGGCGAGCTCCGAGACCTTCTTGAGACCACCGTGGTATAGCAGGCCGACTCCGTGTCTCGATGGCGTGAGGACACCTCGAAACGGCCCTCGGTGCACGATCACCTCAAGGCCCCCTCAGTTCATGACCACCTCAGCGATCGACGTGAGGCGCCAGACGACCACGTTGCGGTCAACAGGCGACGACACCACGACGACGATGGGCCCACCCGAGGCTACCACCCGCACCGAGGCGGCCGCTACGACAGTGGCGAGGACCGCAATCCTTCTCTTGGACCGCCTAGACCTCGAGTCTTTAGCAAGGCCATCCGCGGCGCCCCATTCCCCGCCCGGTTTCGACAACTGGCCAGCCTCGCGAAATATAGCGGCGAGACCAACCCTGAGTTGTGGCTTGCAGATTACCGCCTGGCTTGTCAGCTAGGCGGCGCGAACGATGACCTACTCATCATCCGCAACCTCCCTTTGTTCCTGTCAGACTCAGCACGAGCCTAGCTCGAACACCTCCCGCCCTTGCAGATCCACAACTGGCGTGACTTGGTAAAGATCTTCGTCGGGAATTTCCAGGGCACGTACGTGCGCCCTGGGAACTCCTGGGACCTCAAGAGTTGTCGCTAGAAGCCGAACGAGTCTCTCTAAGACTTCATCCGGTGATTCTCCAAGCAGTGCATCGAGTTGCCCAGCGACGGCGACTCAGAAGTTGTCCAGGCTTTTCTCTCCGGCACCTCCTACCGCGACCTGGTCTAAGAGTTAGGCCAGAACGTACCAACCTCAGCGGCCACGCTCCTCGACATCGCCACCAACTTTGCCTTGGGCGAAGAGACTGTCGGGGCCATCTTCCCCGACAGTGATGCAAAGGGGAAGCGGAGGGACGAGACCCTCGGGGCCTCGGCCTCCTGTTTCTCAAAGAAAAAGAAAAAGGGGTGCCCAGGGAAGCCAGAGGCCCTCGAGGTCGATTTCATCGCAGCAGCTGATCGCAAGAACCCACGAGGCCCCGTTAGGAGCCCCGGAATATTTGACGACATGCTCAAAAAGCCCTGCCCTTACCACCAGGGCCCGGTAAAGCATACCCTCGAAGAATGCACCATGCTCCGGCGTTACTACACCAAGCTCGGGCTTCCCGATGATGACGCCAGGAAGAAGGGCGCCAGCGATGGAGACAACGACAAGGACGACGGGTTCCCTAAGGTGCACAATGCCTTCATGATCTTCGACGGGCCTTCAGCGTGCCCCACGATGCATCAACGAAAGAGGGAACGCCGGGAGGTCTTCTTGGTTGAGGTAGCTACTCCCCAGTACCTTAACTGGCCTCGGGAGGCGATCACCTTCGATCGGGAGGACCACCCCAACTATGTCCCAAACCCCAGACAGTACCCGCTCGTTGTCGATTCGATCATCGGCAACACCCGGCTCACCAAGGTACTAATGGATGGAGGCAGTGGCCTCAACATCCTCTACGCCAACACCATGGAGCTCCTAGAGCTCGATCAGTCACGACTCCGAGGCGGTGCCGCACCCTTCCATGGCGTCATGCCGGGGAAGCGCACGCGACCCCTCGGGCGCATCGACTTGCCAGTCTGCTTTGGTACTCCCTCCAACTACCGCAAGGAGATCCTCACCTTTGAGGTGGTTGGATTCAAGGGGACCTACCACGCTATCCTGGGGCACCCGTGCTACGCCAAGTTCATGGCGGTCCCAAACTACACCTACCTTAAGCTCAAAATGCCAGGCCCCAACGGCGTCATCATCGTCGTGTCCACATATGAGCATGCATATGACTGCGACGTCGAAAGCATCGAGTACACTGAGGCTATCGTGGAGGCCGAGGCCCTCATTGTCAACCTCGACCAACTCAGTAGTGAAGTACCCGACTCCAAGCACCATGCCGGGACTTTCGAGCCTGCAGAGACCATCAAGCTTGTCCTGGTCGACCCCAACTGCTCCAACAGCCGAACGTTGAAGGTCAGCGCCACCCTCGACAGCAAATAGGAAGTCGTGCTCGTCGACTTTCTCTGTGTGAATGTCGATATGTTCGCATCGAGTCCCTCAGACATGCCGGGCATACCGAGGGAGGTCGCCGAGCACGCCTTGGACATCCGGGCTGGCTCCAGACCAGTGAAGCAGCGCCTACGCCGATTCGACGAGAAGCGCAGGGCCATCGTTGAGGAGGTGCAGAAGCTTTTGGCGGCCGGATTCATCAAGGAAGTGTCCCATCTAGAGTGGTTAGCTAATCTTGTACTAGTTAAGAAGAAAAATGGAAAATGGAGGATGTGTGTGGACTACACCGGTTTAAATAAAGCATGTCAAAAGGTTCCATTCCCATTGCCTCGGATCGATCAAATCGTTGACTCCACTACAGGATGCAAGACCTTATCCTTCCTTGATGCGTATTCTGGTTACCATCAAATCAAGATGAAAGAGTCCGACCAGCTCGTGACTTCTTTCATCACCCCATTCGGCATGTACTGCTATGTAACCATGCCATTTGGTCTCAGAAACGCAGGGGCCACATACCAGCGGTGCATGACCTAGGTCTTTGGCGAGCATATCGGGCAAACTATTGAGGCCTACGTAGACAACATCATGGTCAAGTCCAGAAAGGCCAGTGATCTTGTCGATGACCTGGCGATTGCCTTCAAATGCCTCAGGGAGAAGGGCATCAAGCTTAACCCCGAGAAGTGTGTCTTCGGGGTCCCCCGAGGCATGCTCTTGGGGTTCATAGTCTCAAAACGCGGCATCGAGGCCAACCCGAAGAAGGTCTTGGCCATGACCAACATGGGGCCAATCCGAGACCTCAAGGGAGTACAGAGAGTTATGGGATGTCTTGCGGCCCTGAGCCGCTTCATCTCGCGCCTTGGCGAAAAAGGTTTACCTCTGTACCGTCTCTTGAGAAAATCCGAACGCTTTTCCTGGACCCCAGAAGCCGAAGAAGCCCTCACCAAGCTCAAGGCACTACTCACCAACCCTCCCGTCCTGGTACCACCAACCAAGGGCGAGGCCCTCTTACTCTACGTCGCCGCAACGACCCAAGTGGTCAACGTGGCCGTAGTAGTCGAGAGGCAAGAAGAGGGGCATGCTCTATCTGTCCAATGACCTATTTACTTCATTAGCGAAGTACTCTCCAAAACTAAGACACGCTACCCCCATATCCAGAAGCTGGTCTACGCCATAGTCTTGGCTCGGCGCAAGCTGCGTCACTACTTCGAATCCCACCCGGTGACCGTGGTGTCATCTTTCCCTCTGGGGGAGATAATCCAGAACCGGGAGGCCTCGGGTAGAATAGCCAAGTGGGCTATTGAACTCATGGGGGAGGCCCTGTCTTTTGCACCTCGGAAAGCAATTAAATCCTAGGTCTTAGTCGATTTTGTGGCTGAGTGGATTGACACCCAGCTGCCACCTGCTCAAATCCAAGCGGAATGCTGGACCATGTACTTTGACGGATCTCTGATGAAGACCGGGGCAGGTACGGGCCTGCTCTTCATCTCTCCCATCAGAGTGCATGTGCATTACATGATTCGGCTCCACTTCGCCGCCTCCAACAACGCAGCTGAGTACGAAGCTCTCGTCAATGGCTTGCAGATAGCCATCGAGCTTGGAGTGCGGCGTCTCGACGTACGGGGTGATTCACAGCTCATCATCGACCAAGTCATGAAGGACTTGAATTGTCACGACCCCAAAATGGACGCGTACTGCAAACTGGTACGTCGCCTTGAAGACAAGTTCGACGGTCTCGAACTCAACCACATTGCGCGGAAGTTCAATGAGGTCGCGGACGAACTGGCGAAGATGGCATTGGCACGGGCCCCGGTCCCCCCGAACATATTCGCCAGAGACCTGCACAAGCCCTCGGTGGACTATGCCTCGGCGGCACAAGAGGGCCCACCGGTCGAGCCCACCATGGGGCCCGAGGGCCCCTCTATTACCGAGACCCCGGCGGCCGAGCCCGAGGCCATGGAAATCGATGCAGGGCCTCCCGAGGCCGACTAGGGGGCGGACTGGCGGGTCCCCCTCCTTGATCGCCTCACTCGAGGAGTGCTTCCTGCGAACAGGACCGAGGCCCAATGGCTTGCGTGACAAGCCAAAACCTACGTCGTCAGCAACGGCGAGTTGTACAGACGAAGCCCATCTGACGTCCTCCAACGATGCATCGCCACCGAGGAAGCCAAAGCCCTACTTTGGGACTTGCACGTGGGAGCCTACGGTCACCATGCTGCGCCTCAGACGCTCGTCGGAAATGCCTTCCGCCAAGGGTTCTACTGGCCAACGGCGGTTGCCGACGCCACCAAGCTGGTACGCTCCTGTGAGGGATGTCAGTACTATGCGTGGCAGACGCACCTCCTGGCCCAAGCCCTCCAAACCATCCCCATCACATGGCCATTCGCCGTGTGGGGACTGGACATGGTTGGGCCTCTACAGAAAGCCCCCGGGGGCTACACCCACTTGTTGGTAGCTGTCGACAAGTTCTCCAAGTGGATCGAGGCTCGACCGATCACTCAAATCAAATCCGAGCAAGCGGTATTGTTCTTCACTGATATCATCCACAGGTTCGGGGTTCCAAACACCATCATCACCGACAATGGAACACAATTCACCGGTCATAGATTCCTGACGTTCTGCGACGACCACCACATCCGTGTGGTCTGGTCGGCTGTAGGACACCCTAGAACGAATGGCCAAGTAGAACGTGCCAACGGCATGATTCTACAGGGCCTCAAGCCAAGGATATACAACCGGCTGAAGAAATTCGGCAAAAAATGGCTGGCCGAACTCCCATCGGTCATCTGGAGCCTGAGGAACACCCCGAGCCGAGCCACGGGGTTCACGCCGTTCTTCCTGGTCTATGGAGCCGAGACCATCCTCCCAACTGACTTGGAGTACGGTTCCCCAAGGATACAGGCCTACAACGAGCAAAGCAACCGCACTACCCATGAGGACGCCCTCGACCAACTGGAGGAAGCCCGAGATGTTGCGCTGCTACACTCGGCCAAGTACCAGCAAGCCCTACGACGATATCAAGCCTGGCGCATTCAAAGCCGAGACCTGAAGGTGGGCAACCTGGTGCTAAGACTGAGGCAGAGTAACAAGGGCCGCCACAAGTTGACCCCGCCATGGGAAGGGCCGTACATCGTCGCCCAAGTGCTAAAACCCAGGACCTACAAGCTGGCCAACGAGACGGGCGAAATCTTCACCAACGCTTGGAACATAGAACATCTACGTCGTTTCTACCCTTAAACTTCCAAGCATTGTATACATTGTTTCTCGAAATATATTAAAGAGGTGTTCTTTAGTTGTTCTATTTTTTCGAGAAAACTCCCCCCATCGACGGGGGATCGATGTTGAGATAACGTTATAAGGGAGACTCGGCTCTGCCTCTGCAGAACCGAGCCTCCCTTGGGGGCTAAAAGGGGGGGCCCCTAAGTCCTAGGCACTATTTTTTTAATCATTTTTTTGAATAAATTTCTACGCCAAGCTCTCTCGCGTACTCTGACAAATCAATTGTGAAAATCCTGAGGACCGAAAGCGTGCCTCGACGGCAAAAGGCCAGCCGAGCCGCGAGACCGCCTACGCCCCTAGGCTACGGCAACTCCCTCACCACCTTTCGTCGGAGGGGCAGCTGAGGCTCCAAGGAAGTTTTTTGTAAAAGACTTGTCTAGAAACAGGACACAGAGCTGAGGCTCAGAAATATAATAAAAATGATTAAAAAGGAGAAGGCACGAGTACTTTATAAAGGCCTCGACGGCCACGAACGTCACGCTATGACAGTCATCCTAATCTATTTACATGGCCCCTTGGGCCCAGGTCAAGGCTTAGGGTCTCCTGCATTGGCGGCTGGCGTAGGGGGAACCACCTCTTCTTCAAACAGACTAGCTAGCGCCGTACCAGGGACCTCAGCCGCCTCCATCAGCTTGGTGACCTCCTCATCAGCCTCTTCGTCATCCTTAGGCAAGACGTAACCATCGTTGATGTCCTCGAGGTTGATGCCGGAGTAGTGCGAGGCAACGACAGCCAAGGCACGCTTGACGCCCTTGTGCAGCGTTCCCCGGAGTCGCTCGCGCACTTGGCCACTCAACGCAGTCAGGCGACTCCTAAGGGAGCTACCCGACTGAGCCTCCTCAATAGCCAGGGCCTCACAGATGGCACGGGCAGCGGCCTACAGCGCGTCGTGCTCCCCGATCTCGGCCTTTAGCGTCGCCTGCACTGCGACTGAGGCCTCAGCCGCCCAGAAAGCCTCCTTCTCCAACACTGCGCCAGAATACACAGGATACGGTTAAGCGTGAAAGAAAAATACGCCAGACAGGGGCAAAGCCCTATGGGACTCACCCTTGGTTTTCTCTTTCCAGCGCTGGACTTCGACCTAAGAGGCCTCGGCACTCCCCTTCCAGTGCTGGACCTCGACCCGAGAGGCCTCGGCTGCCCGGGAAGCCTCTTTCTCCAGCTCTGTACCACACTGGGGAGTTAGGGGCCGAACGCAAGAAAAAACAAGTAAAATAAAGGGAACATAACTCACCCTCGTACTTCTCCTTCCAGGCCAAGGCATCGACCCAGGAGGCCTCGGCTACCTTGAGGGCCTCGTCCAGGGCGCCCTTTGTCAGCGCATGCGCTCCCCGCTCCTCACCTAACTGCGCAGCGACGGCCTTAGTAGAGACCGTCGCCTATTCAGCCCGGGATAAGAGGGCGTCCCGCTCGCCAGCCGCCCGGATCAGCTCCTCGTCCAGCTCCTTGACTCGCGCCAGCAAAGGGGCGACCTACTCCTGAGCCGTGGCAGCCTCGGCCTTCATATCTGCACAGCGAAGGCGGAGGTCCTTCGCCTCCGCGCCTATAGAAGCTTGTTGGCATTGGCAAGCAGGTCCTTCTGCTGCCCAAGTTGGTCCCAGATGTCCCTCTCCCGACGGAGGAACAATGACTTCCCGAGGGATCGGGCCTCGAGCTCCTGGATAGCCCGAATAGGGGTCATGCACTGCCAAGAAACTTAGAGCAAGATGACGCCGCACGAGAAAAGAGGACGCGTACCTAGGTAACGCTGGGCAGATCAACATCCATGACGGACAACGCCATTCGCAGTGACCGCACCACCAGCTGGCGATATTGCTCGAAGGTGCCCTAGCGCCCCGCCTCGGCCGCATCCTCGAGGGCGAACAGAGGCTCCCCCTCAGGGTCATCCCTGCTCCACCACAAGACATGTGGGTGATACCACCTGCAGGACTCAGGCTGCACCCGCACGAGAGCTATGCTTCCCTCGCCAGAGGTCAGAGCAGGCTGCTCCACAGTGCTGGCCGCCTTGGCATCTGTCGGCCCTTTTTCCCGGGAAGTGCCGTCGGAAGGGGTCGCCTGAATCTCCACTTCCCGAGCGCTCTCCAGCGACGGCGACAGGCCTTGGGCCAGGGGCGGCACCAAAGGTTGCCCCACCTCCATCTCCGTATCCCAGGCCACCGGGCCCACCACGCTCGCCTCCACCACCTTGGCCTCAGAAGTCCCAGGGGCCTCGGCTTCGCTCCCGGCCTCGGCAACTGGGGGCGCCCCGGCCCCATCGGACTCGTGGGCCTCAACAACGCGCGGCGGAGGCCCTTCCTCCTCCGTCTGCTCTGTGGCTGCCGCGGGAGCCTCTTCCTGAGCGACCGGCCCCTCCACCGCCTGTTGAGCAGTGGAGCTAGCGCTCACCTTGAGTGCCTTGCGCGGCGCCAAGGCTGGCACCTCCACCTGACGCTTTTGACTGAAGGCAAAACACCCACTTGGTCAGCATATGACCATTAAGCGAGCAGGAGACGATACGAACGTCACTGAAAAAACACTCACCTCGAGCGGGGTTGCAACCGCTTCAGCACCGCGACTCTCCTCTACAAAGGCGGTGGCGGTGGCGGAGGCACGGCCTCGGTATCCACTGGTGCCAGCCAACCCTTGTCGGACTCCGGCGCCCCCTCAACCCTCTGCGGGGGCAGTTGCGTCGCCCCCACTACCGCCTGCTCCACCACTGCCGCTGAGCCCACCGGGCTGACGGCGCGCTTCCCTAAAGCCCGCGTCTCAGGCGTGTCGGCCTCGGACCCGAGGCGGGCGATCGCCGGCCCCGAGGCATCCTCTCCTCCTCCTCCTAGAGGTGCCGGGCCGCTCGCCGACACCCCGGGGGCCGTTCCCCTAACGTCAGGGAGATCGTCATCCTCACCCAAAGAGTCCGCCGACAGCAACGGCAACGGAGATGGCTCCTCCGAGAGACCGTCCTGCCTCTGCTGCCGGCAGCACTTGTCCAACTGTTCACGCTCAAAGATCTTCCTTGTGCGTTTTGCCGCCTCGGCGTCCTTCTTCTTCTTTTGCGCCTCGACATATGCCCAGTTCGCCGCCCGTCGCCTCGCATCCTCGGGAACAGGCGACGGGGAGGCTCGCACGTCTCTCATCCCCTGCGGGAGCGGTGAGCGCAAGTAAGTGAATGGGAAAACGGTGAGGAACGAGGAGGCCTCGGGGGCTACAGCGGTGCGTGACTTACCAGGGAGGGATACCCCTACGACGGGTGCATGACGATGGGGGTCAGACCACTGCTCTTCAGCTTCCCATCCACCATCTCCCTCACTCGACATAGAATTTCCTCGTCGGAGAGGGCGGCGGCAGACATCCGGATGCCCTCGATTGGCTCATTCGGTCTCATGTCGAACAGGCACCGCCGCCGAGCCATCAGCGGTAGCACCCTCCGGCGATGGAAGGCCGCCACGACCACAGCCGCCGTAAGGCAGCGGCCCCGCAGCCTCTCTAGCCCCTCTAGGAGCGGCTGCAGCTTGGGCTGATCCTCCTTCGGGACGCCATACCCCCACTTCTTCGGACAGTCCTCCACGATCCGCCCAGTATAGGGGGGAAGTCCGCTGTCATCGTTGCGGAGGTAGAACCAGCTGGTGTACCAGTGGCGATTGGATGACGCAAGCTGGGCTGGGATGTAAAGGAGCTGCCGGCTTTGGCGCACCTAGAGAGTGCAGCCGCCGGCCCTTGTCGTCTTCCTCGTACCCGCCGTGCATGTCATCTTGGTGGTATGCCCCGCCTAGAAGAGATGGAGCCACAGCTCCCAATGGGGGGCAATGTCCAAGTACCCCTCGCAGACGGCGACAAAGATGGCCGCCTGCGCGATGGAGTTGGGGTTGAAGTTATGCAGCTCCACGCCGTAGTAATGCGGGAGCACTCGCATGAATCGGTCTGCCGGTAAGCCGAGACCACGCTCGTGGAAGGACATGAAGCTCACGACGTACCCCGTAGGTGGCCTCGTCTCCGACTCGCCCAACGGAGCAATCCACTCCGGCCTATCGGGGTCGGTGATAGGGCAGAGAAGGCCGTCGTCGACAAGAGACTGCAGCGTCTCCATGGACACATCGGATGGACCCCAAGGATCCACCCAGAGGATGACAGGAGGGCCGCCGGCCATTGCGTGATGGAGAATGACGGCTACGGTGGTAAGTCTCTCTCTCTCTCTCTCTCTTTCTCTCTCTCGCTCTTCTCCCTTCTTCTCCCCAGCGCTCTCTGTTCTTGGCAACGGCTCGAAGGCAGAAAAAGCAAATACAGGCAAGGTAAGGAGGGGAGGGGCGAGACTCGTTTCGTATTTATGCAGGGAAAGGATGAAACGGTCAGGCGATGAAATCGGGGAAGTTTCCCTCAAGTCCAGGCGCAGTTAATGCAGATCCGATTTCACCGCCCATGAGCCCACCTTTTCCTCATTAATCGCGCGCACAGTTATGTCCTGTCCGCTGACACCGCGAGGCATCCAACCGCAGCAACAGCAAGCCCCGAGAAACCGCCTCAAAAGGCGTGCCTGCCGTTGTCAGCTAATGGGAGGGGAAGATTCCCCCAGCTGATTCCTTCTAGACTAAGGAACTTGGCACTGAGCCCGTTACGGTCCAGGGGTTCGAAGGCTGGGCCCCCCAAAGCTCTCGACAGCCGCCCCAGGACGAACTGAGTCAGGGACAACTATGGGCGAGCCCGTACATGGCCGATGTAAGGAAAATGGATCCTTGACCCATTTACTTTGGATTTTGGTGTTTGATGACCAACACAACCAAATTGGACTAATGAATTTGCAAGTGTTTGTTTTGTAGTCCAATAGGGTGCAAGACGTGACTTGGACGAAGGCGACGTGATGATCCGATGATCAACACCTCAAGCAAGACCTTAGAAGCACAAGAAAAGACCCAAGATGTCAAGCAAAGTCCAAGCATGAAGATAGGAACCAAGCCGCGCGCAAGATCGCAAAAGAAACGAGCTCATAGAGGCGACCGGACGCCGGACCGGACGCCGGAAGCGTGACCGGACGCTGGACCGGTGGCTTTCGGCGAACAGACGACCGGACGCAAGGACCGACGACGCTGGCGGCAACCGACCGGACGCAGAACGCAGCGTCCGATCGAATCTGAAGAGAGGTTCCAGCGCTGCTGAATCGCGACCGGACGCGTCCGGTGGCGAAGCGCATCGGACGCCGCAGCGTCCGATCGGTGGTTCGCGGCTACTAACGGTCGGGGACGACGGGACGCGTCGGTCAGGGACGATTCAGCGTCCGGTCGATGGCAGTTATGGGAGTTCGACCCCAACGGCTACTTTCTCAGTGGGGCTTATAAATACAACCCCCAACCGGCCATTTGTGTTGTGTGGAGCTGAGGAAACATATCAAGAGTGTTGATACACCATTTGAGTGATCTCCACATGCATAGTGCTTAGTGTTTTATTAGGTGATTAGCATAAGTGCTTTGCGAAGTGCTTAGGTTGATTAGACCATCGCTTATGCGCTTGCTCTAGGTGTTTGCCTAGTGTTTAAGTGAGGTTTGCATACCTCTTGCCACCCCGTGCTTGTGAGCACAAGTGTTGTACATCGGAGGGGCTTGAAGTCTTGCGAGATCACACCAACCGCGTTTGTGGTGTGGCCGCCACCGTGTACCGGAGGGAACAAGGCCCGCGGCGTTTCGGCCGAAAGCTTGATAGTGAAGACGGCGGGGAGCATCCGGGAGAGGCTTGCCGGAAGGCACATCGGAGACCCACTTGCGCGTGGGGAAGGCCCGAGGCTATCCACGGAGTTACCCGACCGGGAGCTTGGCCCTTTCGAGGGATTCCTTGCGAGGGGCTCCAACGAGGACTAGGGGGAAGCTTGCGCGCTACTCGATACCTCGGTAAAAATACCGGAGTCGTCGACGGGAGTTTGCATATCTCTACCTTGCTCTTTAAGCTTCCGCATTTACATTGATCATATTATTATCATTTGCGGTAGAGATAGCAACACACTAGCAAAACCGTAGTTGCACATCTAGATAGATTATCTTTTGCATAGGTTTTGCTAGAAGTAGAAAAAGAGGCCATAGTTTAGAGTTAGTTTTTAAGTTGCCTAATTCACCCCCCCTCTTAGGCGTCCACGTGTCCTTCAATTGGTATCAGAGCCGGTTGGCTCATATTTGGACCTTTGGCTTAACCGCCGTTGAGCCGACGCTTGTAGAGTGGTTGGGATGGATACCGCTAGGCCTCCACAATTTGACGGCTCTAACTTCCCATACTATAAAGCTAGAATGGCTTGCCACCTTGAGGCGGTTGATTTGGGTGTATGGAGAGTCACTCGTGACGGGATGAAACCCATCAAGAATCCCGAAAAAACCACAAAGAGTGATGAAAAGAAATGCATTTTAATGCTAGAGCTAAGAATTGCTTGTTTGAATCTTTTAGCATGGATGTGTTTAACCAAGTGTTCACCTTAAATACATGCACATGAAATTTGGTTAAAACTTCAGGAGCTCCATGACGGTACAAGTAATGTCCGTGAGCAAAAACATTGTCTAGCTAAGCAAAATTATGATTCCTTTGCTATGAATGATGATGAGCTTGTTCGTGATATGTATTCTCGATTGAATCTAATTATCAATGAGCTCCATTCAATAGGATTATTAAAGCTAGATGATGCGGACATCGTGAGGAAGATCATCTCCGTTCTACCACAAAAGAAATATGCAAGCATCATCACCATCCTTCACAACATGGAGAACTTGAGCACCATGACCCCGGGCATTGTCATTGGCAAGCTAGTGGCATTTGAAATGTCACGTAAGATGGGTCAAGGAGAAGCATCTTCATCAAGCAAAGGCAAAGCTCTCGCTTGTAGCGAAAAAAAAGATGAAGGGCAAGAAAGTTGAGTCAAGCTCAAGCTCAAGCTCCTCAAGTGAAGAAGAAGAAGATGAGGATGATGATGATGATGAACAAGAATCAAGTGATGATGATCAATCTTCCTCCTCCACCTCCAACCTTGATGAAGAATCAATCAAATTAATCAACAAGGTGGAGAAGATGATCCAAAGGCTCAATCTCAAGGGTGTGCCCATCCAAATTCAAGATCTCATTTTCACCAATCAAAGAAATGAGCAAAGAAAGAGAGGATGCTACGGATGCGGCGAGATGGGGCACTTTGTGGAAGTTTGTCCAAATAAGCCCACACCCAAGACAAACAAGAAGGCGTGCAAGAACAAAGCCCTCACAACAATAAGGTCATGGGATGATTCTTCAAGTGAAGAAGAAAACCATCACAAAAGGCGAGGTCATAAGCACTCATCAACAAGGAGCTCTTCTCGTGTGTGCCTTATGGCACGAGGTAACAAAAGCTCATCCTCTAGTGAGAGTGATAGTGATGATGACTTGCCTTCTTACAATACAATTGTGCAACAAAATCTTAAATATGCTAAAGTTTGCACTAGTCAACAAAAGAAGCTCAAAACTTTAAAAAGAAGAGCTAGGTAGTTCACAAGAAGCATACAAGAATTTGCTTGAACAATATGAAAACTTTGCAAATCTCAATGTTGAACTATCTACTAAAATTGAGCAACTTGAGGCTAGTGCAACAACAATAAGTGCATGCACAATTAATGATAAGCAACTTGAAAAGAAAAATGAAAAATTAAAAGAAAAGTTAGCTAGCTCACAAAATGATTATCAAAGTTTGCTTGCTAAAATGGAAATCATGTGCAAACATTGTGATGAGCTAACAAATCAAGTTGCTAATCTTGAGGCCGTAAAAAATACCCCCACCAAGGCATCTAAAAGAAATGACATAATTAAAAAGGATGCATCTACCTCTTGCAATGATTTATGTTTAGACTCACCTTTGTGCAACCAAGTTTGTGTTAAGAAAGTGATTGTAGATACATGCACACAAGAGGTTGCAAAAGAGAATGAGCAACTCAAGCAAGAAGTAGCTCGCCTCACCAAGGACTTGACTCAAATGAAAGGCAAGGCGAAGCAAACCCAACTTCATCAAGATAACACCGTCAAGGGAGTGAAGAAGCTTGATGAAGGACAAACCGTGGTTTGCTACGTGTGCCACAAAGAAGGTCACAAGTCCTATGAGTGCAAGGTGAAGAATGAGGGAGGAGCAAAGATGAAAAAAAAAAGCAAACAAGCAAGCTCTCCAACACCTACACCAACAAGGTGGACAAGAAGGCCTCCACACCTTATCTCTTGAAGAAGAAGAAAAATGACAAGGTGGTGGCCATCAAGGTGAACAAGCAAGCAAACAATGGGGTCAAACGCTTTTGGGTGCCAAAGGAAATCATTTCCAACATGAAGAGCACCAAGAAGGTTTGGATCCCGAAAGGGAAGTAAGAAGTCCATCAGACCACGGGGAATTTGGAGACTTGGCAAAGTATGGGTGCATTTCATGGGGTGCATCATGATGGACAAAACCATTGCCAAGTGGGTTAGTGAATACTATGGACCCAAATTTCCTTCCCATGTTAGGTAACTAGATGTTATTGCTTTTAAATTGGTACATCTTGCAATTAGTTTTTCCTACAATTGATATCTTTAAGCATCTAGTTACTTTTCATGCCTAGGGTTGCATTTGCATGCTTATATCTTTTGTCATGCATACACTAGGTATTTTTCATATGGTAGGCTTGCTCGGTCTCATTTGTAACCCTTGGAGCAAACCTACATGGTTTAAAATTGCTTAGGAGCATGGCACATAGCTTGTCTTACTATTGTTTATCTAATATGTGCCAAAGTCCAAATTGTAGATAATTTTCTCCCAAATATCATCTTTCAAGTGGTATTTTGACTCCAAAATCAATTGTGCATGAGTACTACAAGTATTCCATGTCTCCATGCACAAATTTAGGGGAGGATCATCTACAAGATGGATGCTTTGAGACTAACACCTTTTCAAGTTTATCATGTGTGTAGTGGTCTCATTGCAAGGAAAATGGAGTCCCCAAGAGAAAGCATCGTTCTTGATTGGCATCATCATGTTGATTTCATTTCATATTTATATGCTTTCTCCATGCATTATATAGATTAAACTCTCTCGTGCAACAATTTGCTAATTATGCATATGCTTTGCTTTCTACCATATGTATGCATATATTTAGTCTATATAATGCGAGAGTCAAATTTTGTGATCCATTTCACTCTATACACAAAGGATCATGAAATTTGACCCTCCCTTGTGCTACTAATGTCTTCCTTTTTAGTGTTTGATGCCAAAGGGGGAGAATTTGAAGGACCAAAGGCAAGCATCAAGTTGATGTCTACAAGTGGTAATGGTCCGAGAAAGGGAGGAAAGTGAATTATGGATTAGTCTATGTAATGGGAATTTTTTTTTAAACAAGATAGGCTCTAATCCATAATATCACATGGGGACATTTGCAAGGGCAAGACATGCTTTTGAGTAAAGTTTTAATTGGTATCTATCAATTAGTAACATATAACCTTGCTCTTTGCATTGCATCCTAGCAAGTAGATAATTTTTAAATTTAAATTTTTTATCATTTGCTTGCTTTGGTCGTGTTGTCATCAATCACCAAAAAGGGGGAGATTGTAAGGAAAATGGATCCTTGACCCATTTACTTTGGATTTTGGTGTTTGATGACCAACACAACCAAATTGGACTAATGAATTTGCAAGTGTTTGTTTTGTAGTCCAATAGGGTGCAAGACGTGACTTGGACGAAAAGCGACGTGATGATCCGATGATCAACACCTCAAGCAAGACCTTAGAAGCACAAGAAAAGACCCAAGATGTCAAGCAAAGTCCAAGCATGAAGATAGGAACCAAGCCGTGCGCAAGATCGCAAAAAAACGAGCTCATAGAGGCGACCGACGCCGGACCGGACGCTGGAAGCGTGACCGACCGCTGGACCGGTGGCTCGGCGAGACAAAGCGACGGGACGCAAGGACCGGACGCTGGCGGCAAACCGACCGGACGCAGAACGCAGCGTCCGATCGAAATCTGAAGAGGTTCCAGTAGCTGAATCGCGACCGGACGCGTCCGTCAGGCGAAGCGACCGAACGCAGGCAGCGTCCGATCGGTAGTTCAGCGGCTAACGGTCGGGACGACCGGACGCGTCCGTCCGGATGAGAGCGTAATTGGGAGAGTTCGACCCCAACGGCTACTTTCTCGATGGGGCTTATAAATACAACCCCAACCGCCATTTGTGTTGTGTGGAGCCGAGGAAACATATCAAGAGTGTTGATACACCATTTGAGTGATCTCCACATGCATAGTGCTTAGTGTTTTATTAGGTGATTAGCATAAGTGCTTTATGGCGTTTAGGTTGATTAGACCATCGCTTATGCGCTTGCTCTAGGTGTTTGCCTAGTGTTTAAGTGAGGTTTGCATACCTCTTGCCACCCCTGTGCTTGTGAGCACAAGTGTTGTACATCGGAGGGGCTTGAAGTCTTGCGAGATCACACCAACCGCGTTTGTGGTGTGGCCGCCACCGTGTACCGGAGGGAACAAGGCCCGCGGCGTTTCGGCCGAAAGCTTGATAGTGAAGACGGCGGGGAGCATCCGGGAGAGGCTTGCCGGAAGGCACATCGGAGACCCACTTGCGCGTGGGGAAGGCCCGAGGCTATCCACGGAGTTACCCGACCGGGAGCTTGGCCCTTTCGAGGGATTCCTTGCGAGGGGCTCCAACGAGGACTAGGGGGAAGCTTGCGCGCTACTCGATACCTCGGTAAAAATACCGGAGTCGTCGACGGGAGTTTGCATATCTCTACCTTGCTCTTTAAGCTTCCGCATTTACATTGATCATATTATTATCATTTGCGGTAGAGATAGCAACACACTAGCAAAACCGTAGTTGCACATCTAGATAGATTATCTTTTGCATAGGTTTTGCTAGAAGTAGAAAAAGAGGCCATAGTTTAGAGTTAGTTTTTAAGTTGCCTAATTCACCCCCCCCTCTTAGGCGTCCACGTGTCCTTCAGCCGAGGCCCAAGCAAGCGATTGCTCTGGATGCCCTAAGTCGTGTCCGAGACCGGTAGGGAAATCTCCGAATGGGATCCCACCGTAGGGAGGCACCGAGCCCTCGGGTCCAATTGAACGGACCTGGGACCCACTAGAGAAGCCCTCTGGTACTTTTGGAGTGCGTCTCTGGACCACAAGCCGACCCCTATGGAATGGGGCACGGGCCTCCACTCGGACTTACCCAATAATAGCTCACCGGAGGTGTCACTGCTCGCGCCCACCGAGGGTAGCCTGACATATTCCACCCCTCCTTTCGAACAAAAAGGATGCGCGAGGGTCGCATAAAAAGCCAGGGGAACTCCTGATCACCCTCTCGCTCCATGCAAGAGGCTCGAGGGCTCTTCATGCAACCTTGCCGAGACCCAGCGACCCAGGCTCGCACTCGAGGGGGCTCGGCAAACAAACCCCTCCTTCCGAATGAAAAGGATGCGCGAGGGTCGCATAAAAAGCTAGGGGAACTCCTGATCGCCCTCTTGCTCCGTGCAAGAGGCTCGGGGGCTCTTCTTGCAACCTTGCCGAGACCCAGTGACCCAGGCTCGCACTCAAGGGGGCTCGGCAAACAAACCCCTCCTTCCGAACGAAAAGGATGCGTGAGGGTCGCATAAAAAGCTAGGGGAACTCCTGATCGCCCTCTCGCTCCATGCAAGAGGCTCGGGGGCTCTTCCTGCAACCTTGTCGAGACCCAGCGACCCAGGCTCGCACTCGAGGGGGCTCGGCAAACAAACCCCTCCTTTCGAATGAAAAGGATGCGCGAGGGTCACATAAAAAGCTAGGGGAACTCCTGATCGCCCTCTTGCTCCGTGCAAGATGCTCGAGGGCTCTTCCTGCAACCTTGCCGAGACCCAGCGACCCAGGCTCGCACTCGATGGGCTCGGCAAACAACCCCTCCTTCCGAACGAAAAGGATGCGCGAGGGTCGCCTAAAAAGTCAGGGGAACTCCTAATCACCCTCTCGCTCCGTGTGGAGGCTCGGGGGCTCTTCCTGCACCCAAAACGAAAGCAAGCCACCCAAGCTCGCACTCGGAGATTCGGAAAAACGCGACAAAAAGGGCACCGAGCCCGTTACGGTCTAGGGGTTCGAAGGCTGGCCCCCCCCAAAGGTTTCGACAGCCACCCCAGGACAACAGAGTCAGGGACAACTATGGGCGAGCCCGTACATGGCCGAGGCCTGAGCAAGCGATCGCTCAGGATGCCCTAAGTCATGTCCGAGACCGGCAGGGAAGTCTCCAAATGGGATCCCACCGTAGGGAGGCGCCGAGCCCCCGGGGCCAATCGAACGGCCTCGGGACCCACTAGAGAAGCCCTCTGGTACTTTTGGAGTGCGTCTCTAGACCGCGAGCCGACCCCTATCGAATGGGGCACGGGTCTCCACTTGGACTTACCCGATAACAGCTCACCGGAGGTGTCACCGCTCACGCCCACCGAGGGTAGCCTGACATATTCCACCCCTCCTTCCGAATGAAAAGGATGCACAAGGGTCGCATAAAAAGCCAGGGGAACTCCTGATCGCCCTCTCGCTCCATGCAAGAGGCTCGGGGGCTCTTCCTGCAACCTTGCCGAGACCTAGCGACCCAGGGTCGCACTCGAGGGGGCTCGGCAAACAAACCCTCCTTCCGAACGAAAAGGATGCGCGAGGGTTGCATAAAAAGCCAGGGAAACTCCTGATCACCCTCTCACTCCATGCAAGAGGCTCGGGGGCTCTTCCTGCAACCTTGCCGAGACCCAGCGACCTAGGCTCGCACTCAAGGGGGCTCGGCAAACAAACCCCTCCTTCCGAACGAAAAGGATGCGCGAGGGTCGCATAAAAAGCCAGGGGAACTCCTGATCGCCCTCTCGCTCCATGCAAGAGGCTCGGGGGCTCTTCCTACAACCTTGCTGAGACCCAGCGACCTAGGCTCGCACTCGAGGGGGCTCGGCAAACAAACCCCTCCTTCCGAACGAAAAGGATGCGCGAGGGTCGCATAAAAAGCCAGGGGAACTCTTGATCGCCCTCTCGCTCCATGCAAGAGGCTCGGGGGCTCTTCCTGCAACCTTGTCGAAACCCAGCGACCCAGGCTCGCACTCGATGGACTCAACAAACAACCCCTCCTTCCGAACGAAAAGGATGCGTGAGGGTCGCCTAAAAAGCCAGGGGAACTCCTGATCGCCCTCTCGCTCCGTGCGGAGGCTCGGGGGCTCTTCCTGCACCCAAAACGAAAGCAAGCCACCCAATCTCGCACTCGGAGATTGGAAAAAATGCGACAAAAAGGGCACCGAGCCCGTTACGGTCTAGGGGTTCGAAGGCTGGGCCCCCCCAAATGTTTCGACAGCCGCCCTAGGACAACAGAGTCAGGGACAACTATGGGCGAGCCCGTACATGGCCGAGGCCCGAGCAAGCGATCGCTCGGGATGCCCTAAGTCGTGTCCGAGACCGGCAGGGAAGTCTCTGAATGGGATCCCACCGTAGGGAGGCGCCGAGCCCTCGGGGCCAACGAACGGCCCCGGGACCCACTAGAGAAGCCCTCTGGTACTTTTGGAGTGCGTCTCTGGACCGCGAGCCGACCCCTATCGAATGGGGCATGGGCCTCCACTCGGACTTACCCGATAATAGCTCACCGGAGGTGTCACCGCTCACGCCCACCGAGGGTAGCCTGGCATATTCCACCCCTCCTTCCAATCGAAAAGGAGGCGCGAGGGTCACATAAAAAGCCAGGGGAACTCCTGATCACCCTCTCGCTCCGTGCAAGAGGCTTAGGGGCTCTTCCTGCAACCTTGCCGAGACCCAGCGACCCAGGCTCGCACTTGACGGGGCTCGACAAACGAACCCCTCTTTCCGAGCGAAAAGGATGCATGAGGGCCGCCGAAAAAGATAGGAAAACCACTGATCGCCCTCCCGCTCCATGCAGAGGCTCGGGGGCTCTTCCTGCAACTAGGCCAAGTCCCAGTGACTCGAACTCGTCCTCATGGGCCCAGCAAACGTGATAAAATTCCTCGCTCAGTGGGGACAAAGCCCCTGGAGGGGTAAATCCACTCCTCTAGGGCCTCGGGGGCTACACCCGGCGGGTGCGCTCGCGCGCACCCACCGGAACCTCAAAAAACAAAAATTCCGACGGGAGCAGCTGCAAGCCAAGTCTCGACAAACCCTCAGGGAAAGTGCTCGCACTCCCCCCGAGGCTCGGGGGCTACTATCGGATACCATAAAAAGGGGTACCCTAAGCAAGAACCGAAAAGATTGCTAAAAACCTCGCAAATATCAAAGCCAAAGGAATACAAGATCGATCTCTCAGACTGGACGTAGGGCACCAATTGCCTGAACCAGTATAAACCTTGTGTCTCTTTGCATCACCATCCGGGATTAGAGGCACGTAGTTCACATTTACTAGTTGGTTGAGGACCCCCGGTCCGAAACACCGACAGTTATCCTTTTGCATTAACTTTTAGAAATATTGTATTGAATATTTTGGCCCTAAATGATCTTCAATAAAAATATCAGCTACAAAGTTTTGGATCTCATCGAGTACTATATTTTTGGTATAGGACATGTCTCCATCCGAGATCATTTGAAAATTTCAAAAATTTGAATATCAAATTATGATAAATTAAAAACAAATATTTTGGACTCTAAAGGATTTAATATAGAAAACTTATCAACTACAAAGTTGTAGACTGCATCGAGCACTACAACTTTAGAATAGACCATGTCAACATTTGAGATCATTTGAAAATTGCAAATTTTAAATTTCAACATGAGAATTTAAAACTAACATTTAAATGACTTCAAATAAAAAACTTGTCAACTAAAAAAGCCTATATACCGCAGTGACAAGTACAGACCATGCCAACATCGGTTGTTTGAAATTTTAAATTTTAATTTTCAAAATCTAAGAACCTCAAATGAATTTTTGGGTATCTAAGTAGTTTCATATCAAAACATGCCAGCAACAAAGACGTAGACACGTTGAGCTCTACAATTTTGATATAAAATTTGTCTTCACCCACCTTCATATAAAAAAGTTATGATTTTTTCGAGATAACTATTTATAAAGATGGCCCCCTTAAGAGTGTCGCAAGAGATTTCTCTTAGTTGGTCTAAAAAGGTGTTACGAGGACTATAGTAAAGCGAAAATACATACGTGGTATATACAAACTTACAAAGGCATCGAAAATGTTCTCGTTATTATATATATCACTGGAGCAAACACGGACAACTTATTACGGAGTATTACCATATATTAGAGGCACACGCACTGAGGAGTGGGGACTGGGGTTCACGCGGAATAAGAAATATATATAATCACCTGTAGTTAGTGGAGTTCCAGAGGCAAACAGCCGGGTGTGCGTCATCATCCAAGAAATCCACGACACCACTTACAGCTACTAGTGGAAGTGTTGGGTGGCAAGTTACTGCGGTACATCTAGAAAATCTGGGGTCACGACTGAATGTGTGAACACATGTCCCTGTCTGCAAATCCCATATCTGATGCATGCAACACCACAAGAAATAAATAAATTAAAATAGTACTTATTCAACACGACTGCAATTCCATACAAAATGCACACATCGATGCTTACCTGCGGATCTCTATAGAAACCGGAAACAACCACATGGTTCCGACCTGCAGCCTCAGTAGAAACATGATCATGACATGATAAGCCCACAAGAAATTGGATTTCTGTGATAGGCTGATGAGCGGAAGGATTAATTGACCAGACCTGTTAATAATAATTCGGTTTTCATGTATATATAGAGGATCAAAGTCAGATTGAACCAGGACATGAACTAATTAATAGCTCCGTTCGTATAATATGCACAAAAGAAGTAGCAAAAGAGGAAGGCCAACCTTGATGACCCCACCATAATAATGGGAAGTGACGAAGGTGTTGGCGTCCATTGGGTTAAACGTGGCACAGGTCCTGACGTAACCAGTTTGAACCTTTCGACAACATGCCCAGCCCTTTTCCCAGTCCCAGATCTCAATCACGCCGTGGTTTTGGCACGCTGATACTGATAGCAGGTATGGGCGGGTAGGGTGAATCGCCAACGATTTGACCCAACCACGACCGGTGACTTTGAAGCTCTTTATTTCGTCCATTGTAGGACACGTGTAGATATGGATATATCCCCTACTATCTCCAGCCACACACCATTCCGTTCGAGGGACGAATCTTACTGAGGTGACACGTGCATTTGCATGGCCATGTATCATGCGACGATATAAGTTTTCTGGTTTGTCCTTGATATCTACTGAATAAATTGTCGTCGCCTGGTAATTAATTAATGAAAATAATTATTTTTTCTTGGTCATTGCTAAAACTCCCCATTATTAATACTTGTGTTATAATGTGTTTGGGGTTAGTAAATACTAATTAAAATTGTGCCAAATCGATACGGAATATATAACGGTTCAACCATCTCAGCATGATAAAAGGACAAATATGCTTGAATGTCACATGTGCCATTACCTCCATTTCGTAGTACCAAAGGGAAAGAAGCTTGCCACGACCCACCAAAATCCTAAGGGATTGGATGAAATTTGAGCACAAATAAGTAAGTGTAAAGCTAGATATATCGATCAAGCTCATTCTGGTGTGTCTAGTAATACGCCAGCAACATCAATCGTTAAATCTGCTCACCAGGGCTGTGTTGAATGCACATCCATGGTTCGTATCTCCTCAAAACCGACCCTCGATATGACCTGAGACAACCAAAAAGTTATTTGGTTTGAATCCCTTTATACTTCTATAATATGCAGATAGCTTGGTATGGGCTGGAAAGGTTAATAGCCTATTTGATGACAGAATTAAGACCATTTGGTTTCAATCTCTTTACTTCTATAATATTGTATCCCAAACTATGTCCATTTACAAAACCATTGCCTTCTAGGTTTAGAAAGCTAGAATTCGTATTGATTGTATTCATGAACCTTGTGAGTTGTGAGCAAATTATATAGGAGTGCATTAAATTGGATGGACCCTGGGTCCAAACATCATCTAATCTGGAATTATTTTTCTGATGTAATGATTGCTCTGCCGTGGTAGATCCTACACAAGCCACGTCGTTAAATAAAAATTTGACATGTGGAAAAACCAAGGAATCTCACGTGTAGAGCAAGGACATGACACGTGGGCCAATACAAATCCAAGACGTGGTACAAATCCGTCCTACCACATGGTCGAATAAAAAATGACGCTTGTGTAGTTTAGGACGCGACACGTGGTCCACTAAAAAACTGACACATGGACATACAACATCGTGACTCATGGTCAAGTAAAAAAAAGACAGGTGGGATATTGTGGTCAAGCCACGTGGACCAATAAAAATATGACACATGATCCAATGAAGAAGTGACACTGCTACAACCGCAACACGACACGTGTGCCAATAAAAACCTAACAAATGGAACAACACAGACAACACGTGGTCCAATAAGAACCTGAAATGTGCAAGAACAAGAGAGGGCCACGTTGTCCAGTAAGAAGGTGACACGTGACCCGAACCATCTCCAATGTAACCGGCTATAGCATCTACACGTGAAAGCATCTCCAATGGAAGCATCCACCGGCATGGCTGCCCCTGCCACGCATACCAAAACAGTTCTATGACAGTTAGTTTTTCGTCACAGATCAAGCCACTTCTATGACAAGTTGCTCGGGTCCGTCATGGATGAACAAATATAGCGCGTTGTTTTTGACGAACAATTTTTCGTCATAAAACTAAAATTATGACGAATTTCGCTTCTTCGGTGACAAAAGTTGTTCGTCATGTATGTGCAGATTTCTACCGGTGGATGCCCAGGTGGCTAGAAATTTAAAGAGACGAAGAAGGGAAATGAGCCTATCTATGAGGGTTGTTCATTAGAATGGATGATGTTGCCTTTTGATCTCCGGATGCTAATGCTGAAGGCTCATTTAGGATGGTCCAACGCTAGCTTCAATGATCTATTATGTCTCCTTGGCTCTCTACTTCCAAAGGGTAACAAAGTGCCCACCAATACCTATCGTGCAAAAAAAATTGATCAAACCAGTGATGTTGGGGGGTCAAAAGATCCATGCTTGCCCTAGTAGTTGTACCTTGTTCTGGGGCACCCAATATGAAAACTTGAAGTGTTGTACGAACTATGATGCAGGCTTCAAGAGGAATGCTAGTTGTCTCATGGATGCAAATGACAAGGGTGCCTCGAGTGGGCGAAGAACAAGGCGAGTGTTGTGGGTGCTTAACCACAGCAAATGATTAGTGGAATGATCAATGGGTCGATCTAAAAGTGCATCTAGCCCTTTAGTGGGTTTTGGTTAATCGAATGACTACCCAATTAAACACTACTACAGAAATCTTAATGGAGGCGGGCGAATGGGTTAATGGAGGCGGGCATTGCAACCGCCTCCAATCAATGGTCATGGTTAATCATGACATAACGGAGGTCTAACAAAAAAAAGGGCACCGCCGCGCAAGAGAAATCCTGTAGTAGTGAAAGGTCTAACAAGTTTGCTAAGTGTTAAACAGAAAATTGAGTTATTGCATACACTTGTGGATTGTGTAATGAGAAGTGTATCCAAGGTTCAACTAGAAGGCCAACTTTATGGTATTCCATATAGTGTTTAAATGAAGGCCAAATTGTGTACTGTTGTGTTGGAAGATTATGGAAACAATATAGTTTAAGCAAAAGACAACAATGCAAATGGAGTCGATGAAATGGCCTCTATATTATGGGATATCATTGCATCATGTGAAAGCAAGCATGTTTGGCAGTAGGCAAATAAGACATGGGTTGATAACATGGAATGGTCTTATATAGGTGGCTTGCTTTTCATGAACAAGAAGAGTTTGATAGTGAATTAGCTTTGATTAAGCTAGAAGTATGAAGATAGATATTGAAGTGAATATTCCAGGTATCAAGCAAAAAATGAAAAGGATATAAGGAATTATGAATTGGCTTGACCATATTGATGTTTATTCATATATGTCAATCTAAGTGAGTCAAACTGAAGCTTGATTGATCTCAACATTCATATCTAGAATATATTCAAGCAATGATCACAATAATTAAGAAATCATTTTTCAATGGATGCTTAATTTGATGTGACTTGAGTAAGGCTTGATAGGGTGAAGATAGCAAGGAAAGGGCTTTGAGGGACTAAGCGAAGGTGAAGGGAAAGCAGTGGTTTGAGGACCGAGGTACCATGGCTAATGTGAAGAAGAGAGTACATGCATTGAGTCAAAAGTACTAATCGAGCTACAAGGAGTCATATTATGTTGAGGATCAAATCATTAGTAGGAGTAACTTGAAGCCATCAATTTAACTCATATGTGTTGAAATGGTTCAAGTCACCTACTGAAGGAGAGTTTGCTCGAAGAGATAAGATAAAGATGATTGCAACCCCTATGAAGTGATATTGAGAAGAAATGGCATATGAAGACATTGAAGACTCAAGTGGTTGAAATGGTTCTATTCTCTTAATCATGAGTATAGGTATGCCGTTCTATCAAGGGGGATACAATACAAATCATAGACAAGTCTCAAGTGCTTAAACTAATCGGACCCCGAGTGCTAACATGAGAGAAACACTTGGCACAACACTTTCACATGTTGATATTTGGGCTTGTTCTTGGTTGGGTTGGATAGCCCTCAAAACAAGCTTTTGGAAAGCCCATGATCATTGACATTGGAGTTCAGAGTCAAAAGTTATGGCGTCTTCCATGAGGTGACTTGTGTTGTTTCTGAGAGTTGTGGAAGTGCCGCTTCTCTGCCCGGCAGTGCCACACGACGAGATGCAGTGCCACACCTGTATAGGTCATAACGACTAGTTTTTGTGGGGTGGGTATATGTACCCATCCCACCGCACTATATACACTCTCATCTATAGTATAACTAACTTTGGATCTATGCATAAGGAACATTACTAAGAAATATTAAGAATAGAGCTTGTCTTCCTTCGTAATCACGTTCTACGTGCTCTACAAACGGAGAGTGGACCACAAAGGACTCAACAGGAGTGTCACATCCGCGATCTACCATATGACCCAGAGTGCAGAATGCTTCCGCAGGCAAACAATATCTAAGCACCATGCTTACATAATGTCGACCACTTAACTCTCTCGAGAACTGAGCTAAGAGCTTTGCGAACATATGCATATATTCATCATTAATCATAACTATATTAAGCATATTACTAGAGCAAACTAGGGACATAATAAATAGCAACATAATATTGAAGTAGCGCCAAGCCATAAATAAAGAGATACAATGGCTATACCAGTCTCCAGACGGTAGATCCAGAATCCTGAGCGATAGCCCAAACTCTACTTGAACCTTGCTAGCTAACCTATACTAGAAACTTAAAGAATTGGAGCTCTATTCTCTTCTCTCCAAAAACCCTAATTTCTGGTCTAATCTTGACTTATGGCAGCGTGCTCTAGAGGTGGGGGGCAGGGGTTGGTTATATAGGCCGGAGCGTCCAACGTGAGCCGTCGGATCAAACCGACTTAAAGGATGGTGTAGATGCATCATAGGAGGCGGTGGGAAATCGACATATGAAGGAGGCTGATAGGTGGGTCCCCTAGGGGCCGAGCAGCCTCTAGGTGGGGCCGGTCAGCCCCACCTAGCAGTGGCTTGACCCCTGCTTTGGTGTGGAGTCCTCTCGAGTCTTCTGAAACTTTCTAGAGTTGATTTCGCTGTGGATAAGAGTGATTTTATTTGACGATTTAATCCTCCTTAACGGTTTTCTGGATAAACCCTGCTGAAAACATAGATTCACGAAAACTCACTAAAATTGTCGGTTTAAACCCTTAAGTCTATGTTGGTGATCCTTTTCATGCATTTATTCAAGTTAAGTTGACTGTTTATGATGAATGATAACTACTGTCAACTCCTATTTACCCCCTGTAGGCGACTTCAAGGTCATTTCATGATCTATGGGACTTGAATGGTTTAGGACTCAAGCCAAAAAGGATATATCCTTGGTCGAGAGTCTAAGCCCTATATGTCCAGTAGTGAGTTCATCATGTTAGAATGCTCAAGCGAGTTCTTACAATGGAAGAGAGAGAGAGAGAAGTTGCTCTCATTGGCGGAACCACTTGAGGAGTGCTCAACTTCATTGATAAATGAAGAGCCTCAAGTCATTCTCCCAAAAGGTCTAAGTGATCATGCCACATCCACTTCCTCACCAACATATGACTTAATGGAAGGTAATGAAATGGTGATTAGGAACAATGCTTTTACATGTGGCACTTCTATTTCCTCTAGTCCTTGTGAGACTAACATTTTGAAGGAAGAAGAAGCTTGTCTTATGGCAAAGAAAGAGAAGAATGTGGCAAGTGAGAGTGAGAGTGAAGATGATGAGTTCAATAAACACTTTGCACATCTAACCAAGAAAGACAAGTTGATCATGCTTAAGATCATAGAGAAAACTAAAGAGCAAGAAGAAACTCTTTACAATCAAGAACTTCTCATAAAAAAGAATAAATGCTTAGAGAAGTTGACCAAAAAGCATGAAACGCTTAAGTGCTCTCATGCTAGTTTGGTCAAAAGCCATGAAAACTTGTCAATTGAGCAAACTCATACTATTAACTATCTATATTGTGTTGCTCAATTAGAAGATGAGAACTATGTGCTTAAGGACAAAGTGGAAAGGTTCACTAGGAAGAATGAGATATTGCAAGAAAATCATGATGAGCTCTTGTGCTCTCTTGAGAAGCTTATGGATTCTCATCTCATGCTAGAAATTGCTCAAGATCAAGGTTGAGGTAACAACGGTAAAATCATACCAACTTCACACTCACAAGTGCACAAGTGCACAAGTTCCACCTATTTTATCATATGCTAACAATTATTGCTCTCAAGCAAGCCAACCTTCCTTTGAGCATGTACTTGTAGAAATTTGTGATGATTCCATTACAAAAGAAAATAAGGAGCTGAAGGAACAAGTTGAGAGGCTAAAAGGGGACTTGATTCAATTAAAGGAAAAATGCAAGGTTCAACCTTCTCAAGATAACCGTGAAGACATGGTGAAGAAGCTTGAGAAGGGATCAACCGTAGCATGCATGAAACCCCATCAACAAGGTCACAATTCCAACAATGGCAAAGCCAAGGGGCAAATTGGAGAAGTGTAATCTATCTAGAACGTAGAAGTGCTGCTCAAGACTATGGTAGTTCCATGACGCGGTAGTGCCGTGTCCAAGAGCGGAAGTGCCACACCTGGATAGAACAGCAAAGCCCCCAAGGCCACCAAGGTGCAACTTCAACCAAAGAAGACTCTCATCACTTGCTTCAAGTATTAGAAAGCGGGTCACCACATGAGAGATTGCACCTTGAAGAAAGAAGAGAAGGGCATGAGCAAGATCCAAGAGAAGAAGAAGATGGCTCATGTCAAGTGCTCCAACATGGGACACAATACCTCTATGTGTTCCAACAAGGTTGATGACCAAGCCAAACTTCCAAAAAGAAGACAAGAAGAAGCATAAGGAAGTGTTATGGTTACCATGAGAAGGGACGTGAAATTTGATCATGTCCTAACAAGAAAAGTGAAAGCCTTGTGACGAGATCCTAACATAGGGGTATGTTAAGCCTTGAAATCAAAGGTTTCTGACCAAGAGACCCCCCGACCGATGCCTCTGGGATCGCTCGGGGTCTCGAGGTCTACACCACTTAGGTGCGCTCGCTTCCGACTAAGTTTTGGGCCAAGCCCGACCACGCCCTTCGCCTCTGCTCGGGGCTCGAGGGCTCGTCCAAGCCTCAGGCTCCCGATCGATAGGAGTCTAAGCCTTATCCTTGGCCCTCCCATCCTTTAGCGCTAGCCAAGGCCTAGGCTAGAGATAGGTGCCTGGAGCATCCATGGCTCGAGGGCTCCCTAGTGCTGCCTAGCAGGCATGATGCTATCAACCACTCCTCCAACATGGTCACGCACAGGGCGTCACACAAAGGGACAAATCCCTCTGCTGGCTTCAGGGCTCGGGGGCTCCTAAGACCACTCGTCAGCCCCTCAAGCTAGATGCCTTCACCGCCAAGAAGCTTCTAGAAGGCGCACCTAGTGGAGGCCGATCCTAGATGACAGAGCCTGACACTTAGCATGTGAGGACGGAGCAGCCGGACAACGCTCAGAGCTTCTTCGACTCCACGACAACGCCAAGGTCCATCCATGCCACTATAAGACCCTCTTGGACTCCGGCGCATGTAGACCATAGGCTAAACTCCCCCAAACCGCCATGTACCCGACCTACCTTAAATTATAAGGGGAGGTCGGATCCTAGAGGGGGGAGGACGATTTAAGACAGATCATTTGAGTCCTCACTAAACAGCTCGAGCTCTGCATTGAGAGCAGAGCCATCCCGAGAGGAGTACCAAGAGCTCCTCCTCACTTCCATTGTCTTCCTCCTCTCCAACGAGGGGAAGACCTCACCATCAACGAGCCAAGCATCAGCACCGAAGGACCCACTTCCAAATATCTCTTACACTCTGTTGTAACCCCTCGATTTTGTGTGCTTTTGAATACAAGGGTCATCTGTTGCTGGACGTAGGGCCCCGATAGCCCAAACTAGGATAAACCATGCGTCCTCTCTGTGTTCTTTGTGTTCTTTGTGTTCTTGAGTCCACCCAAGCCACCGGCGACACACACTCAGTGACATCCCGACGAACAACAATGCTTACCGTGGTTTCAACCCCGCAACACCTTGTGTCATCAAGAAAGAGGATCATTAGCAAGGTAGCAAGCAAAAGGCAAGAAGAGAAGGCTAATAAGAACAAGAGCCGCCTATACTACACTTGTAGAATAAAGGGACACCTAAGAATAGATTGTCCCTTGGGTAACACTCCTAATCTCAACTTGTCAATTGATTCAAATTTTCTTAGGCCCAAAAATGACACTTGTGCTAGAGAGGTGATTGGTTCACCACGTGCTAGCACAAAGACCATTTGGGTGCTAAAGTCTATTGTGACTAATCTTGAAGGGTCCATTTTCCCTTCATTGAGTCAAATAGAGTTTTGGAGATTACTGAGAAAATTAAGCCATTTGCTCTTTCGATTGCTCCATTGCTCTATGGATGGTTCACGAAGGCGAAGCTTAGTTTGATCTGGAGTTCGCTGCAAAAGTTTTGGAATTTTGTGCAAACAAATTGTTTCCGATCATGCACTGTAATGTATAAAGGTACACCAAATCGGCAGATGATTCTCTGCTAGACGAAACTAATCAAGGTGCCTAAGGTTATTTTAGCTAATGCCTTTGCCTCAATCCATTTTGTGAAATATTCTATGGTGAAGCGGCGAAACGCAAGTTGCTTGGTGCCGGTGGAAGTGGCCCTACTGTATCAACTCCCCATCACTATAATGGCCATGTTAGGATTATTGACTTGGTTGGGTTTGCGGGTGTTGTTTACTTGGTGGCAAACATCTAACAACTTTCGTAGCTTTGGACCATCTGCTTGGCATCTTCGGCTACCGATGGCCAATAAAAACCTTGCCTCATCGCTCCATGGATGATTTAATATGGTCCTCTATGTGTGTCGCATGAACCAACGTGAATCTCACTAAGTAATTCTTCACCCTGTTGCTTACTGATGCATTTGAGGAGCGGCGAGGTGACTCCGCTTCAGTATAGCTCACCACCTATGATTGAATAATGTTTGGTGCGAGCATTGATCCTTTCGATCTCATGATTGCTCGTTGGCTCGTTAGTTTCATTCAGATATGCGAAAATGGGTGATCTCCAGTCTTCGCTTGCGATGGCATGTAATGCTGCTGGGTGGTCCTCTTCTTGTTTTACTGCCATGATAGTGAGGACTTGAAAGAAAACATCTGGGGCATTGGGGCATTCTATGATGCTGACTTTGCAAGCTCATATGCCTCCATGCTTTTGCTTCTTGGGATGTGGCAAAGGGTGAAATCTGAGTAGTGCTTTTCCATTCATCATACTATTGCTAGATATTTGGCTAGTATGGCTCTTCTACTCTAAAATCTTTCTTGATATGTCCATCGATGACCTGGGAGTCAGACCAAATCACACGTCTTCTTACCCCGAGTGACCTGAGTTTTCGCAATCCGAGGTGTGCTGCCTCGTATTTGGCTATGTTGTTTGTGGTGAGGAACTGCAACCTTGCCGCATATTTGAGCCTAGGCTCGCTTGGCAGGGTTAGAATTGGTGTGATTCTGGCACCGAGGCACCCTAGGCTCCGTCACAGTGTACTGTCCAAACGGGCCCTTCCAACCATAAGGTAGTATCAAAAGCTACTGGTGTCCAATCTGCAATGAAATCAGCGAGGACTTGAGACTTGATTGCCGATCTATGCTTGAAAACGATGGTGTCTTCGTTGAGTTCTGCGGTCCATTTGCCTATTGGACCAATGGCTTCACTGTTGTGGAATAACACTTCAATGGGTTGAGCTTACAACACTTTGATTCGATGAGCTTGAAAGTAGTGCTTCAATTTTTGCGAGGCCATGAACACAGTGTATGCTATTTTTTCAAGCTTGAAATAGTTCAACTTCGCTCCAGACAATGCCTCAAAGATGAAGTAGATGGGAAATTGTTTCAATTTGTTTTCATGCTCTTTTTCTTCTACCAATACCGCACTTACGGTTGTGGGCGAGGCTACCAATACAGTAGCAAAACTACTATTGGCGAAGGCTTGGACAATGTGGTTAGCTTGGTCTGATATTCTTTTAGGTCGTTGAAAGCTTGCTGCTGTTCAAGACCCTAGGCAAAAAGGTCAGAATTTTGGAGGACTCTGGAGAAAGGCAGCCCTCTTTTTGGTGATTTGGCAATAAATCTGTTTAATGTCGCTAACCTTCTTGTTAACTTTTGCACTTGCTTTTTGTTTGTTGGTGGCTGCATATTCGCTATGGTGGTGATCTTGTCGGGGTTTGCTTTGATGCCTCTAGTAGAGACTAAACAGCCGAGTAGCTTCCCTTTCTGAATGCAGAAAAAGCACTTGCCCAAGTTGAGATTAAGGCCACTTTTTCTTAGGTTCATGAAATTTTACTGTAAGTCTGCGATGTGGGTATGTTTCTTGTCAATTTTTACAACTATATCGCCAACATAGGCGAGGAGATTTCACCCTTTCTGCTCACTTAAAACCATATTTGTCATTCTTGAGAAAGTTGGCCCTGTGATTTGTAGTCATTCTGCCATTCACCGGTAACAATATGTCCCTCTAGGTGTGATGAAACTCGTTTTCTCCTCATCCTCGCTGTTTAACTAGATTTGATGATAACCGGAAAAACAGTCGAGGAGAGTCATCATTTCGCAACCGGCTGCTATGTCGACCAACTTGCCAATTCTTGGCAAGGGGTATGGATCTTTTGGGCAACACTTATTTAGGTCAGTGAAATCAACACACATCCGCCATTTGTCATTTTTCTTCTTAAGCATGACTACATTCGCCAGTCATTCTGGGTATTGTATTGGCCTAATGACTTCGGCGTTGAGCAGTCTTTGGACTTCGGCTTTCGTTGCTTCTGTCTTTTGCTTGACATTTTCTTGAGCTTATGCTTTCTCGTCTTTGCTTTTGCTTTTATGTTTAAGGAGTGTTGTGATAGCTCCCAGCTGACACCTTGAAGATCTTTCGCTGACTAGGCGAAAACATCGCTATTCTCATGCAAGAAAAGTATGAGCTCTTTTTTTTGGCGAGCGCCAAATCTGCACCAATGTGGACACATTTGTCGAGCGCCATTTTTGACAACGTCTTCTGGGTATCCTCTCCTGATTCTGCTCTGCTTGATAGTGACTTCAAACTTATTGGTGAATCCTCTGCCAAATATAGTGGTGTATGGGTAGTCCATGTTGACTATATCGATGTTATCATTTCTGTGCGCACCCTTTCTCCTTTAGCGAAGGATTCTGGAGTGACTTTCTTTCCAATAGCTGCTATCTTTTCCCTCCAAAATTGTGCAAAGGATTACCAGTTGGTTCCACTGTTCGTCTATCCAGACCCATTGACTCAAAGGGCTTTGTAAGGAAAATGGACCCTAGGCCCATTTACTTTGGATTTTGGTGTTTGATGACCAACACAACTAAATTGGACTAATGAACTTGCAAGTGATTGTTTTGTAGTCCAATAGGGTGCAAGACGTGACTTGGACGAAGGCAATGTGATGATCCGATGATCAACACCATAAGCAAGACCTTAGAAGCTCAAGAGAAGACCCAAGATATCAAGCAAAGTCCAAGCACGAAGATAGGAACCAAGCCGGACGCAAGATCATGAAGAAACAAGCTCACAGAGGTGACCGGACGCTGTCGACATAGCGACCGGACGCTCCGATCGAGAGGCTTGGCGTCAGCAGCAGCGACCGGATGCTGAGTACTGAAAGTGACCAGATGCACTGATGGCACTGTTCATCATCCCAGCAACACACTCAGTACTGACCGGACGCTGGCGGCAAATCGATCGGACACAGGAACTGCAACGTCCGATCGACTCTAGAGAGGTTCCAGAGTGGCGAAGTTGCGACCAAACGCGTCCGGTGGCATGTGACCAGACGCCATTAGCGTCCGATCAGTTAATCGCACGCCTAACGGTCGGGACAATCGGACGCGTCCGGTCAGGACGACAGCAGCGTCCGGTCAGTAGTAGAAAAGCAGGATTTTGTCCCCAACGGCTACTTTCTCAGTGGGGCTTATAAATAGAGCCCCCAACCGGCCATTTGAGTTGTGTGGAGCTGAGGAAACATATCAAGGGTGTTCCTACACCACTTTAGTGATCTCCACTTGCATAGTGCTTAGTGTTTTATTAGGTGATTAGCTCAGGTGCTTTGCGAAGTGCTTAGGTTGATTAGACCACCGCTTATGCACTTGCTCCAGGTTTAGGCCTAGTGTTTAGTGAGGTTTGCATACCTCTTACCACTCAGTGCTTGCGCGCACCATTGTTGTACATCAGAGGGGCTTGTAGTCTTGCAAGATCACACCAACCGCGTTTGTTGTGTGGCCGCCACCGTGTACCGAAGGGAACAAGGCCCGCGGTGGTTTGGCCAGAAGCTTGATAGTGAAGATGGTGGAGAGTGGTCCGGGAGAGGCTTACCAGAGACCCACTTGCGAGTGGGGAAGGCCTGAGGCTATCCACGGAGTTACCCAACCTAGAGATTGGCCCTTGCGAGGGGATCCAACGAGGACTAGGGGGAAGATTACGCACTTCTCGATACTTCGGTAAAAATACCAAAGTCGTCGATAGGAGTTTGTATATCTCTATCTTGCTCTTTAGCTTCCGTGTTTACATTGTTTGTATTACTCCTTTTTGCGGTAGAGATGGCAACACACTAGCAAAACCATAGTTGCACATTTAGATAGTTTATCTTTTGCATAGGTTTTGCTAAGGTTAGAAAAAGAGGCCATAGTTGAAGAGTTAGAATCAGAATTTTAAGTTGCCTAATTCACCCTCCCCTCTTAGGCATCACAGTCCCCTACAGGCTTCATGAACAAGATGTCTGTGGAACTGCCGGTGTCTATTAAAATGTTATGTAGTGTACCTGTTACATTTGCCGCTACTACGAATGCATCGGTGTGAGGATAATCGTGAACATGGAAATCATATTCATCAAATGTGACTAGGACTTGGTACCAGCTAGCCTATTCATTGGTAGCCTTGGCAAAACGATATGGACTCTTCTCTCGTAATCTCATCTTGCACGCTTGCTCTCGTGCTCTTGTTTTCATCCGCCTATGATGGCGAATATTTGGCCATGCGAAGGAAGGATGTTATTCATTGTTTGCTGCTCTTGTGCATTTTCTTGCTTGGCAGGCTATGGTTGGCTTGATTGCTGTTGCTTTGGCTGAAGTGGCAAAGATACTGCTATGAATGACTTGGATAATGATCGTATTGCTGGTAAGCTGAGTATATGCGGGGTGCTGCCAGACGTATGATGGTTGGGCGAAACCTTGTACGAGGTTGGCTTGATGGATTGGATTGTTGTTTGGGGGGTAATATTGTTGGTTGTAGGACCGCGTGTGCATGCTTTCACAAAGAGCATTGTGGTATACATGCTTTGGGGTTTAGCTAGTCCTTGAGGCATCATCTTTCTCTTTGAGTTCTCATGCCATTTTGTTATATTTGCATTCTCTTGTGACATGTTTGGCATTTTTGCCGCTCACAAAATAGTAAGGCACTCTCTGACCTCTACCTCTTACGCACCCTTCACGGCCACAATGAAAGCCTCAGCCTCCTCTACCGCCACGCTGAGTCTGGTCAAAGTTGCGATGTTGGTGGAAATACGAGTTACCGAGCTATGTTGGTTCTGAGGCCCACTGACCCACTTCTTCTTGTTGATTGTTTATTGAGCGAAAAGGTCACACATTTCGTTGGGGCTGTGGTTGGGATGGTCTTGGCATTTTAGTTGCTTGCCTTGTTGAACTACGCGTGGCTTTTTGTCTTCTGTAATCTACGTCTGATCTGGCGTATTGGTTCATGATTCAAAACAATTCGCTCACAGTAACTGGCAGCGACCTAGCGAGGAATAATGCGCACTAACCGGTGGCAAGGCCTTGGATGGCCACTGCTATGACCGCTGCTTTCGGAACGTTGGGAGCCTGCTCCTTGAGCTGGATGAACTTTTTTTAATAGTCGGATAGAGACTCATCATCTCACTGCACACAAGTCATGGGCGATGCCTTCGACCGCCATGATGAATGATTTCGCCAAGGCCTTGTTGTCTCCACCGGCGGAGCTGACTAATTTTCTAGGATTGGACTGCACGTCGAAAGGGGGAATGAGAGGCTTATAATTCTGTGGCCAAGGGTGTTGCTATAACTCTCTAGATAATGGCGGGGTTTGATCGTATATTGCTAAGTTTTCGCCTTGATTTTTGAGCTGTGGTTGAATGACATCAATGCCAACATGCTTGGCGTTTTTGCCATTTGCCCTCTGTATGTAGTTGCTCAAAGTCTCTGTTGAGATTAATTCGCTCCTGTTCGGCTTCTCTTATGGAGTTTTCACCTGCTCAGCCCTGTTTCTCGCCACTACTTCTGCAACTGCTCTTTTTGTCGCTCTAATCTTTGGATTTCTTGTCCTGGATTTTGCCGTCTTCATTTTCGTTCTCCTAGACTCCTAGATCTTGTACAAATCCTTCTAGGGTGTCTTCTCGCCCCACTGGTGGCACTGCTTCGTCATGTGTGATCTGTAGCGCTGCCAATTCGGGTAACTGGGGGATGGGGGGTATTCGCCCTAGGGAGGACGGTTGAGTTCGCAGCTAATGTGGCCACTGCTTTTGCTGGGGCCGCTTCTTCTGTTGCTTTCGAAGTCTCGGTTATGTCACTTCCTCCTTTCGTTCCTTTCCTTGGGGCCATGACAAGTTCGGGCAACAACCACGGTGGAGTATTAAACGAAAACGAATGACATGATAGCTCGCTGCAATAGCAATCTTCTTATTCGTCATCCTCTACATCAACCCTTTGGGCCATGTTTATACATGCCCATAGACTTTCCAAAGACTAAACTACCCCTTCAACCGCCCTAGATTCGCATCATATCCTGCCCGATCCAGTACAGCTTGGTCCTAACTCAAACTGACTCCCCCGGGAACAGTCGTCCCTGGTCCACGCCTGCCCTCGTTCGTTGGCCCCGTGCGGAAGTGGGGGAGGGACCAGCTGAGGCAGGCTTCTCTTCGCCGGTCTCTAACGGGTGCCTAAGCCTCCAGCCTGCCAGCTGCCATTCTGCCTCCTCCTTGCTTGTTCTCCTTTCGCCATCCTAGAAGACTGCCTGCAATTCCGTAGCGTGCACAGCTGGCGGAATGGGAATGCTGCTTTTGAAATGCAATCCGGCAGGAGGGTCTAAAGAGGTCTTAGTCTCCTTTCGCACGCTAGGTTGAAAAGGTCAGGGAGGCGGAAAGAGTGAAAAGAAGGGGTGCCTAGAAGGTGCACCTTCCCCCAACAGATGGGAACTCATGTTGTCATCAGATAAGTTATAAGATTTTATTACAAATGATCACAATATACCATATCTAGAGATATCCTAATATATTATAACACATGGATGAATCTAGTCGAGTCAACCAATGTTTCGGTACATGTGATGGGAATATAACTTGGCATAACCTTCTTGAGATGGAATATAATGTGTCTACTTCCTCATAGACATTTAATGCAAATCATTGTTGGTTGTTGCCCAGCAATTAATGAAAACAATTACTTAAAATTGCTCCCCCATATAATTAGGCCAGTCTCAATTGGGTTTTCATGAGTGTTTCATGAGCAATAAATGAACTGATGTAGCATAGTATTGATGAATAGAGACATGAAAAAAGTTTCATGGGATGAACTGAGTTTCATAGGTATGAAACTTGTCTACACCGTTTCCAACACATGAGTCTTGAATAATAGTGACATGAAACCCCCACCTGGACTGGTCTTAAGGTGTTCGTGGTTAACAAATATAAGTATGCCAAATAGATACGAAACATGAAACATTATTTCAACCATGTCATCTTGAAAAGGACAGGATGACAAACTCACCTTAGGGGCAGGATCCTTTGGTGGGCAGATGACAGCCTTCAACACGGCAGCATGTACCTCACCATCCAACTCTTCCACTCGCTTCAATAAATCATCATCATTTTTTTGGGAATCATTGTCAATGGATGACTCCAGATTTTGAAGGTCCTTGCTCTCCATGGAGATCATCAGTATCTCAAACATGCCCGCATCTAATGGCGGTGTCTCTTGCCTTACCATCTTTACAGTTAAAACAACAGTGGACATTGGGCGCAAATAGGAGATGCGCTGGTCGATAGCATACATATCTTGGAACTGCTGTCTGATAAAACAGGCAAAATATTGATGTGTCCTGTTAACTAAGTTCAGTGAGCAATGTGTAACCTTTTTGGCCTCGAAGGGAAAGCAGAGCTCGAGAGGGTGGACATCCAGCAGCGCACTCTCGCTTGACCAACAAGGACGTAGCTACAACAGCAGAATATGTGCACGGACTAGTGAGAGCTCAGAGTGGCATTATATGCAACACACGCACACAAATCATATCAAGATAAAAAGGTGGAAAGAAATGGAAAAAAACTGCTTTCGGTAAGAATAGACATTGTATTGTATGACTGTTTACATGCAAAAAGAAAAGGGAAACACTGCCAAGCATGAATAAAACAGATCTGGCTAACTGTTGATTTTCAAAACAAAAGGAAAGAGATTAGCTATTACGAAGTGGAATTACCATGAATTCTCTGTATACATGCATGGACAAAATTAAAATGCCAAATCAACATTAAATGATGAGCAGATTGAAAAAAACTGAATCATATATAACGTGGGAAGATTTGTATGCATGGTGGTACTATGGTTTATATATATTACACATGCATGTTTTGCTCCCCTGTACGGTTGGCTGTAGAAATGTAAACTCACCTCTGGCGCCATGGATGCAATAATTCGCATTGGCTTGCATGCTTGTTTGGCCTGTCGATAGTACTGGTAGAACCTACCCAGCTAAAAATGAAGACACAATAAATCAATTATAGGTAGTTTGTGGGAGCAGGCATGTATATTTAATGTAACTGAAAGCTGATGATACTACCTGCACTGTTTCATTAAGCCTACGGATAATATCTTGTATGTGAGGCCTTTTGCTTGGGTCATCATGCATGCAATCTATCCCTATCTCAACACATAGTTTTACTTGTTCTAGTGGTGGATTGCTCTTTGATGTCCCAAATGTGTTCGTCCAACTTTCAAGCACCTACCAATGTTACAATAAAAGCGCACTAAGAAGTATATATATATATATATATATATATATATATATATATATATATATATATATATATATATATATATATATATATATATATCAGGGAGAGCCTTTAATTTTAAGATAGGGAACACAAACATCTAGCTATATAGAACATGTATAGGTTGATTCAGATTTCGAACCCACAAGTAGTGTGATGAATAGCACCAAGCAAAAAAAAATGTAGCCATTATATTGAAACAGGAATGTAAATTATTACTACCATATTAACATTGGGGCATTCCTTACTCCCCGTTAGAATCTGTATGATTATAACACCAAGACTATATATATCTGTCCCAAATGAGATTGTTCCGCTTCTTAAAAATTCTGGTGCCATATATCCCCTGCATGAAAAATTAATGCAGTGAGAATAAACAGCCAAACGGGACAGTAGTATGCACCAGAGAGTTAGTTGGTGCCTCACAATACAAATGGATGTCAAGAGAGAGAGAGAGAGAGAGAGAGAGAGAGAGAGAGAGAGAGAGAGAGAGAGCATACGGTGATCCAACTATATTTCTAGTAATAATCTTGGTTTGGTTTTCTCTGAAGCGTCTCGATATACCAAAATCTGTAATCTTAGGCGCCATGGTGTCGTCTAGCATTATATTTTCAGGTTTGAGATCCATGTGAATAATACGCCGCTTGTGAAGATGAGCCACGCCCTCACAAATCCCCTTAATTATTTGATAGCGAACCCTCCACTCAAGTCCAGAAGATGCATCTGTGAAGAATATATACACACACAACACAACACAACACAAAAGGTAACTATGATTAGTTCTGATTTATGTCATGCGACGAGCTGTTTCTTCTTTACTTATCAGAAATGCTCTTACTTATGGCTCATCTTACCAGTAACGTAGTTGGCAAGACTCCCTTTACTTAGGAATTCAAAGCAAAACAACATGTTCCGCTTGTCTACCCAGACATTTCTTCCTTCATGCGGATACAACATATGCTGCGTTTCGTAACTGTAGCCTAGAAACCGTACTATCTTTTTGTGCTTCACCTCTATGAGACAGTCAACCTCGTCCAGGAAATCCTTCTCTTGAACCTCAATAAGCTTGTTATCATGAAGCTTCTTCACAGCGACAATAATCCCATTTGGAAGCACTCCCTACAGTTCACAACATTATTGTTTAGTTTAATTTGTGCCCATGAGCTAGGGCCAAGTTGCCTGCATGGTACGTATATATACTTACCTTATAAACAAATCCAAAGCCACCGACGCCGATAAGTTGATCATCAGAGAAACCTTGTGTGATGGCCTTGAGGAACAAGAAAGGTAGGTCTATTGGAGCCACACTTTCATCAGCTAACGCCTTCTCTAAGTCAAGACATATGCTGTCTTGGTAATTATTGTCCATCGTCGGACACGATGAATCAGACTTGGAGGCAGATGCTCACTCTTCCAACTTCACTGTATCTAGAAAAAAAAAACAATTGATGGACCGTGTTACTGTGGCTATGAAAAAATGTGTAGGAGAGGGGAATGAAAATAGGATCAACAGGCATGCATGGGAGGGGAGAAACACCGTATTGCTAACAAGTAACAACTAACAGATCTCTGAAAGAGATGATTTCTTCATTGGCAATGATTTCTTCATTGGCAAGGGAAATAAATAAATAAAAACAGAAATGCTATACAACACACATGTGTTTTAGCAAAAAAAAACACATGGATTTTTTTTATCTCTCTCCCTCTCTCTCTCTCTCTCCTTCCTCCTCTCTCTCACTCTTTCTCTTTCTCGCTTCGTTGACCGAGCGGATGGGAATGAGGACGACGACCGACGCGTTCACGATGGCTCCAATGCCGTGCCCCTGGCCACGTCGCACAAACCAGTGGGGAGGCGCCACCTCACCCCATGGGCCCTGCGTGTCACTGACTCTGTCTTTTCCCTTTCCACTCCCATAGACCTGGTCCACTAAGACCAGACGGTAGATCTGTGATTTGTCCTTCCATAGAAAAAAATTGTGATATGTGATCTATGATGTGTGATCTGTGGAGGTTGGAGGTAGAAGAATGGTGGAGGCTGTTGGATCTTAATCCTATGATAAAAAAAATCATATGTTGAAACTATATAAAACATATGGTTGTGTAGTAGACAGACTCATACTCTATAGCTATAGTACAGTGGTATATGAAGAAGAAACAAAGGAGCTGCCAACTTTTGATTGTCTCGAGCAGAGCAGGAACACGTGAGGGACATCGATCAAGGCGACGACAGGGTGTGTTGCTGCAATTTTTCTAATGCCATGTACTCGTTTCCCGAAAACAGAACGTGGGGGTGTTTGGTTCTTTAGTCGCTCCTAAAATTTATGTCACATCAAATATTTAGATACTAATAAAGAGCATTAAATATAGATTAATTACAAAACCAATTACATAGATGGGGCTAATTTACGAGATGATTTTTTAAGCCTAATTAATCTGTCATTAGCACATGTTACTGTAGCACCACGTTGTCAAATCATAAACTAATTAGGCTTAAAAGATTCGTCTCGCAAATTAGTTGCAAGTTGTGTAATTAGTTTCATAATTAGTTTATATTTAGTACTCCATGTATATGTTTAAACATTCGATGTGACAGGAATTTTAGAAGCGTACGTAGAAACCAAACAGGCCGTACTACACAATAGGCACAAGGGCATCTGAGGCTATCTTCAAGAAATTAAGTACTCCTATCGATCGTAGTATAAAATTGTACCCTCCCATCCAGGGGCTCAGAGACACAGAACCCTAATATAACAAAAACCCTAGTTCGATAAGGACGACGAATCAAATAAAATAAATGTACTATACGTATATCTCGTACAAAGAAATACAACTGGCAAAAAAGGGTATAAACAAGCGTGCAGCACATGGTTTGCTTCCTGCGTTAATCTGCAGAGCCATATACTCATGTTAATTTGGTCGAGTAACTCCAAACATATATAAGTGTGCATATCAGGTTGATGAGGACCTGGTTGCTTCTTGAGTTTATGGCAACACTAATCTGTTTGCTTTCAGAAAAGAACAGGTTTTTCTTTTTAGCCGACCTGGTAGCTAGTACTCACTTGTCCACTTCGGCGGATCTGACATTAACAATTGATGAATCAGCAAAGCCCTAATGTATTTTTGCTGGATTGAATTGTGGAACACGTTATCCTTAATGAAAAACGTGCTTCAGCACGGTCGCGAAAAAAAATTGTGGAAGACGTGAAAATAAGATCAACAGATATAGGAGAAACAACTCATTAAGGTAACAAATCTCTGAAAGAGGCAGGTAATCTCTTCATTTTTTGAAAGGAAAAGAATGGTAACCCAAACACTCTCCAGCAATTACGAAATTAGCAATAGAAGCAAATCGAGCTAGACTTATGACAGGATTAAGCAGCACTTTGGCAGATTGTTAGCCCACAAAAGCTTTGCAAGATTCAAGCACGGAGAGAAAGAGCTACGTACTGTAGTGCATATATTTGAGCTCGCTGCGGCAAAGTGAACAAAAGAAACATGGACCGGTGCAGGACCGGCCCCCGGCAAAGCACGACACTGCTAAGCCGATGCGGATGCTGTACCAGGATGAAGCAGAGCAGGCCCAGGCGGTGCAGGTCCTGCTTGAGGGGAATTAAGTATCGTGGAAGCTCTTATCAGGCGTTGACAGCCGGCGGGCAACTGCTGCTGCGCCACCGCGGCGTCGTCTTGTATTGAGGGGCGCCTTAGGATGGGAAAAGCAAGCTAGGAACGACGAGGACGACGGCCGTGCTTGGATTTGGTCAATAATGGGCACGCTGCAACTGCAAACTCTCGAGTTGTTTTTCAAATAACAAAACGCGAGTTGCTTGTGCGCAAGGCAACTAGAAGAAGCAACACATCATTGTCTCTCCACCAGTGACCAGTTGTCCAATGAGTTTCCTCTGACTTTCCTTCATTTCACTTCTACTCATAATACCGGGTCTTCTGTGGTGATTAGGCTCGCATATCTGTCCTGTACCCTCTAATATAATGTTCAATTGGCCAGCGAAAATATAATATAGCTTTCTCCTTGACGTAGTTCAGGGCCCACTCTGTCGCATCTGTCTCGCCCGCCTCATTTGACTTGATTAATCTGAGATCTGAAAGCGGCTACCTAAGGCCACTCATGTTCTCCACAACATCTAGGACAGGGACACCGACCTTCTTACAGAGAGTTGGGCTGAGAATGTGCTCTTTCCAACACCTCCCTTTCCAGACAACCTCATCTGCAAAATACAACAAGCCAATAATCAGTTCACTTTCACTTAAATGATATACAAGCAGCAAGTAAATAGTGTCCCTGTATATATAATTCATTCATCCACCTACGGCTAATGGTATAATCACATTGAATTGCATGCAAACAATCCTAGCTCAAGATAAATGGCCACCAGCTACAAAAGTTAAGGCAATCACACATTTAACATGCTGCTTTGCACCAGTGAAATGTATCAGAAATAAACTACAATGACTAAATCACATTTAGAATTGTTGACGATTGCATTTAGGCAAACCATTTATTTATAGTGATTGCATTTGGGCAAATCATTTATTTATAGTATTGATGGGTCACACTTGAAAACTTGATGATGTAGTCTTTAACATCCACTAAGTACATAATCACATTGAGTTTCCTGCTCAATCTGAAATTCTTCAATCCTCAACATTTACAACAAGCAGATGGATTGTGTACAATGTTCGTAAAGCTGCTCATTACTGAAAATGGAGGTAATTCATTGAAGCAGCTTTAGCAAATAGCTCAACATACTGACACTCAAGTAGCACAAATTGTAAAATATCTCATACTCCATAGAAAACCTCTCAAAGATCATGGAGATCCCAAGGTAGCTAAGAAGTTCGTATCAGAAGTAACATAAAATGACTGATGATATTTTTCCAAAGAATATTCTTTTTCCTGTGGTCTGATCTGCCATTCCTTGCAAGGTAAGGAAAAGGCAGGTTTGAAACAACAGAGCTTACAACCTAGCATAAAAAACCCCCTCAAACACTTGGAACAAGATCCAAATAAGAAAACCATGCACAATTTTAGTCTCACCAAATTCAAGATTCAAAGTTAGAACCTTCAATAACATTAGCTGTAGTGGCCTCTTTATATCCTTTTGGATTAAATGGACGTGGCATCTGGACATCACAACATATCATAAATGAATTCTTTTACAGGAATGAACAGGCCATAATGAATTATTTGTAAGGAATTGAACACATAGGTGAATTGTTTTACAGGAATTGCATTTCCCTAAGTCTCCACCACTTCCCTCACTGTGTTTTTATGCTAGCAAACAAAACTTTGAAGAAGTCACAAATTTAATTGCTTCAAGATTTAATTAATCAATTGGATTTGACTGGACGCTGGATGGGCACTTGTCCAGTGAAAATCTTTTATTAGGCAGCTGAAACTTCAGAATCAACTCCCATCGTTTTTGGACCTTGACTGCTCAAAATGCTATGATTAACAGTACAATTGACAATAAAGAGCATGCTAAAAAGCCTAATCACTAGGAAGAGTTCACCAACTATGGTTACCAAAATCACGCATTATAACATAGGAGTAGATTCATTTAAGAAAGCAAAGCCACAAGGACGAAATACTCATTTTTCTGACTACTGTAATTACTTCAGGTTGATAACCTATTCAAAACATACTAGCCGAAATAGCAAGTTCAGTGCCAAATTTCATCTTGCAATCAATTCAACGGTGACAGCTGTAACACCTCTGGTGTTTTGACCTATCATTAAAATTTGACATGTCATCATATGCATTGCAAAGCATTCATAAAGTAGAAAATGTTGAATGCATTCACTAAATAAGCTTTATTTCATAATGTTGTTATTTTATGTGATGTGATTCAAAACCCTAAATAAAGATCATGACCACAAGAGTCAAAATTCATGTGATCATGTGAGACCATGTGTTAATTGACTCAAATAACCCTAATGGGCCATGTTACTGGCCAAAAATCAAAGTTAAGTCAAAAGGTAAACAAATTAAATTTGAATTTAACTTCAAATTATAAAAGTCCTTTTTGCCCCTTTTGTATATTTCAAAATCCATTTGGAATTTGGGGGTGTGACAAAAAGCAAAGTTGAAGCTTATTTTATAAGGATCAACTTTGGTATTCAAAGTTTTTAAAGTTTACGTATAAAGTTTGGAGTAATTTTGAAATGATTCAAATGCTCAAATGCACCCCAAATTCAAAATTTAAAATGGAGGCAGAATTTAAAAATATTCCTTGAAGCAAAGTTATAGAGTTTGAAAAGTTGAGCAACCTTTATTTTTGGAGATTTTTATCTTCTTTAGAAAATTTGAGAGTAATTTGCAAAATGAACTCAGTGGTAAATCTGTAATTATTCGGAACAGTAGCACGACCACCGCCCCACCGCCGGCGTCCTTTCTCCGGCCTTCCAGGCGCGTCCGTGGCCGCCCTCGACTTCACGCTGGCACGAGAAGCTCACTGCGTGTCGTTCCCTCGCACTCTTGGCCGCGCAATAAAGCTCCGACGCCGTCGTCGACTTTGATTTCTCTCCTCTGTTTCCCGACGCCGCCGCCTTAGCTCTGGCAAGCTCTCCTCGCTTCCTCAGCCCAAACCAGCTTCGGCAAAGTAGTGTTCCAACTCCGTCTCTTCCTTCCGAGCCCATCCCACCAACTGAGGTTGTCTGAGTCCACCGAGAACCGCCGCTAGCGACTCTTCTTCCTCACGGCCGGCGACCTCGACCGAAGCTCCGTTTCACCGTGGCCAGCGTCATCTGGTGAACTGTTGCCCTTGCTTGTGGACTCTACAGCTTCGTCTCGACGCTGTGATGCTTAATCCGTTCTTGCTTGGTCGTTTTGCTCACTGCAGTCACCGAAACTCCGTCGTCGACGAAGTTTGCTCCGCCATGACCGCTGTCACCGTCGACCCGCGTCACCGTAGCTCCTCCGGTCTCGTTCTTTGCTTCAACAAGTTCGGGGTGAGCTGCTGATCCTTTCTAAGTCTTTTGTTTGATCTCTACTGGCTTTGTTTCGCCGGCGTAGCGATGCCGTGCCACCGCGCCCGCCATGGCCGGCGTCAGCCTTGTTCCATGTCGTAATCAACCTCTAAAGTACCACAGATCGATGCGCCTATTTCTTGTGAACGTATTGGTACTTTGGCCGTCGCTGTTGGGCTCACCGGCGGCGAGTTAGCGCCGGTCAGCGCCGTCGATGCCACGGTCAATGACCAAGGATAGATATGACATGTGGGGACCGGCTGTCAGTGAGAGAGAGAATAGTGTACTTTGATATTTTCTGATTTTGAATAGTGCTAAATCTTTAGAAATTTGTAGGAAAATAATCATAGCTCCAAAAATTCTGAAAATTTGTGTGTAGATTCTGTACATGTTCTATTATGGTTTAAAAATTTGAAACTTGAAATTTGAATAAATTTTTAATGTTCAAAAATTCAGTCAATTAATTGATAAATGCAATTTCCATAATTTTTGTAGGTCACTGTATAGCTCCAAAAATTATGAAATTTATTTTGGTACACTAATTTGTCATGAGGAAGCTTACATAAAATTTTGAGGTCATTTGGAACAAGTTTATTTTTGGGCTTATTTCCAAATTAATTCAAAAATAAATAAAAGCAAACCCTAAGTGTTTGATTAGTGTTTGATCTTGTTTTGGTCATGTTTTGTGACTAGTAGGGTTTCAAGATCAGTTTGGTCAAGTCACATGTGTGGTTCTTGCTGGTAGAATATCAAGTTGGTTTTGTTGACTTGCAACTATACCGCGAAGTAAAATTGTATTCAAGGTGTTATTATATTTCATGCACCATGAAAGCATCATGTTTACATTATCATCATGTTGAAGCATATATTATTATTTCGTGTAGAATCCGAGAGTGAAACGATTCTAGTTGAGCAAGTTGTGGAAGAATCCCCGGTTGTCACGGGATTTGATAATTGTGGTACTGATCCGGAACCCGAGATCGTCAACGAAGGCAAGCCCCGGTTTATGCATTAAACCATTACCTTGTTTACTTTGAAAAGATTATCACCTATGTTACTTATTGCATTAAGTTGATTTATTCAAATGTTACCTACTTGATGCATTGCCTACCTTGTTAATTATTTACCATCCTTGAAGATGATTTCATTTACAAAGGCGTAGAATTGCTTAGTATGCTTTGTGGTAGGCTTTCAAAGTAAAAGTTTTGATACAATCAAAGATGGCATACTGGCCAAAAAAAGAAAGAAAGAAGATAGAATGAACTAGAGACTAGTCGGGCGGCTTATCTAGAATGTTGGGTAATGTTGCCGACTATGTCGCTTAAAGGCCACTCATTGTGGATCTTCTGAACGAGACACTTTGTAGTACTGGTCACATACTTCGGTAAGCCTACTTCGGCTAATTCGATACTAAGACGAATGCCCACGCACTGGGAGTGGAGAGATGCCGGGAGTAGCGTGTACCCTCGTGGCTGGAAGGTGGTCGAATTTGAGGTGTGCTGTGCTCTCGGGTGGCGTGGAGACGGCTTAGTATAGGAGGATCCGGTAGTGAGGTTGGTATATGCAAGATTAAGTTCTACATATGTCGTGTGATAAGGAATCCCCAGCTGGGACTTGAATCAATTCGAATTGCCGGTGCTCCACGGATATGGAGACTCGATTCATTACAGAAGTAATGCAGGACTGGTGAATTACTAAAACATGAGAAAAAGAATGGAATGAGAAGGATTGGAACATGGGATATGAACACTTAGTTGGAGATATTGAACTAAAGTACTTAGGGGTAAAACTTGAAAATAGGATCAAGAATAGTAAGCTTTTGACAAAGAACTTTTAAATTTTGCTACATCCTTACATTGACCCAACACCTGCATCCCTAAGACCTTCGCCCTTTTTCGTCGGGTCAGTCTTGTTGAGTATTTTTGTACTCAGGGTTTGTTAACCCTTGTTGCAGGTGTGTCGCATGTGTAGGCTTGTTTTGGTCCCTGCTGCATGTCAGTGTTTGAAGTTGATGACGATGAGGAATGATGAATGGCCTTTGGATAAGGCACTAGTTTGTGTGAAATAAATAATGTTAATGTAATATTATCCCGCTACTATGGTTGTATGACACTTATGGTTTTGTAAGTTCGAAACAACTGGTTTGTAATATTAAAACTTAAGTCTTCCGCTTTATAATCTCTGGTATGTATATTGAAAACTGTTGTAATTTGCAATGACTGTGATTGGGATCCTGTTTGGAAAAGATTCGTGGATGATTCAGGTTTCCCGAGGACACCCGACAGACCTGTTAAGTTGTTGGGAACTTGTGTACGCTATCTGAGGTCTGTTGAGACATCGATAGGTGCACGTGGGCCCGATTTCTTAGGAGGTTCTGCCACAACAGCCTCATGTATTACATAACCTAGAGATAGCTACAACCAGTGATTATTCATTTATTATTGTAGCAACATTAGAAGTCCATGCTCAAAATCAGACTTTGCTGCTTACTCCACATATATATATTTGCCTTTTCTGGGTGGGAAATGTGGGTGCACTGGTGATTGAAGAGAATAGCCGGATTACTGCTTCTCATTTTTAACAAAAATCATCAAACATATCAGAATGTCAGATATAAAAGGCGGAGCATCGCAAGCGCATGTACCTGCCTCATGTCACTCAAACAGTGAGGCAATTTTAGACGAAACAAGTTTGGAACCATGGTGGCTACCCAATCAAATAGCACATGTACAAATCAGTGGCCGTGTCACACGGAGGTGCAACTACAGAGTGTTACTGTTTTTAGGTTCCAACATGTGCGTGTGCGTGAGAGAAAAGCTGTACCGTCGTCATGAAGAAGCGGAGCCAAGGGAGGCCACAGGGGAAGGAGATCTCTCCGGGGAGCGAGCTCACCCTGGCAGCAGGCCGAGGGCAGGGCACGCGTCAGGCAGGGGTGCCGAGGAGGAGGGAGGAGCGACGGGCTCCGTGTCGGCGACGATTGAGGGCGAGGGCAGGCCGGCGCCGTGCGAGGTTGAGGGAGAGAGCAGGGCAGGCAGGGCCACCGGCGTGACACCGTACGAGCGCGGTGGCACCGGCTAGAGCGAGGGAGAGAGTAGGGCGGTGGAGGCGGCCTAGGGTGAGTGAGAGAGTGAGGTGCGTGCGGTTTGGGGGGAAGGGGATTCGCAATGACCATATTGTCCTTGATGAATAAAAATCAACAAAAATAGCTATTTTGGGTAGGTATCAGGAAGCGTTAAGAAGCGTTTCCAACCATTGTAAAATGGCTATTTAAAATAATGTTTCCTCGTGAGTAGCAGAGAGGAAGACAATAAATGTCGTTTTTGCCCCCCTCACACTTTTTATCCCTTTGTCCCGTTCTTCTCTCTGGTATTCCTGCCTCGGTTCTCTAACGCGCCACCATACGGCCCCTCATGCAGATGAGCACCATACTGAAGCAAATTATTAAGGGTCCACGACAGCTAGAGAAGCTCCTCAGTGGCGGAGGTGGGCCATGTCGTGCTCCACTAGGAAGAGGTGCTCGCAAAGGGTTAGGCTCTCCTCTAGCCCTACGCCACGCGCCTCCTCCTCGTCCTCACCTAGGACGGCTGCTGCTGCGAGCTGGACCATCTCGAGGCAACTACTCCCTCCGTTTCAAAATAAGTGTCTTCATGGTATTCGTGTCAGTCAAATTTTCTTAATATTGGCTAGGTTTGTAGAAAGTATTAGCAACATTTGTATATTCATATAACTTTATTATGAAAAATGGTATTTGTGCTTCCATCTAGATTATAGACAAACCTAAGCCAAACATCTCTTCTTATCTTTATTTGAAAATCCCAACCAAAGTTTCTCTTTCTAAAAGATTTTCAATAGTTTTTTTTGTCAAAACTAAAACCTTACCGGGCTGTTGGTTTCGAACCAGTACTTATTTTGAGGTAATATAATTTTCCAGTTATTTTTTAACCGAGTTTTTTTTGGTCTATACCAAAGCAACATGAACCCAATCTTTTTGAATACTTAAAAATATTTACTTTTTCAGAAACCTCTTGAGAATGTTTTGTCTCTATGTTTAGAAACATCTCCCATATAAAGAAATAATATTTTAAAAGATTAAGTCCACTTTTAGGCCCTCAACTATTGGGTTCGTCTAATTTTGACCCTCAACTACAAAACCGTCTAATGCTAGTACCAGTATTAGACGGTTTTGTAGTTAAGGGTCAAAATTAGATGAACCCAACAGTTGAGGGGTCAAAAGTGGACTTAATCCTATTTTAAAAATATTTAGTTTTGAATTTGATCCCACACTCAAAATTCAAATATGGCTACTATCGCAAAAACATTTTATAAAAAAATCTTCATAAAACCATTTTAAAAAGTTTTTTTTGTAAAACATAACCCTCTTTGGAAGAATGTTTGGATAAATACCCTTGTAGAATCCTTGACGTGGTGCAGAATCATGGCAACTCATTCAAGTTGTAAAAAAATAATATGGTTCCCAAAAGAATGAGTTGAATTGGAGCTTTCACTCAAATTCAACATTTTTTTTCTCGAATACGCATGAGTGTGTGTATCATTGTATTAGAAGGAAGCAGTTTATGTTACTCAAATTCAACTTAAGTCTATACGTATATTATTTTCCCAAAGTAGTCATGTGATGCATACTCCATATAGATTAATACGCATGTTGAAGTGCTAGGGAATGTGTTGGATATTGGTGGATTTTTAAATGATTGGGTGAGCAAAAGGATTCGAACACCATTTTGAATTCATTTGAAAACTAGACTCAAAATCTACTTCAAATAAAGGGAAAATAGTTCCCTAAGGGCAACAGGTCAGCAGGCCGACTTCGGCCCTCAACTACCCTTCTCATCTAGCATCGACTTCAGCCCAGGCAGCAGCGGTCTGAGAGCCATTCGGCCCGCTTCCCTCTTCTCCCAGGCCTCGTCACCCTCTCCTGGACCCTTTTCCGCACCGGCCTAATCCTCCAGGCGCACAGGCCTTGGCCCGTAGATACCGCATGACAGCGACGGTGCCAGACACTGCAGCTCTAGACAGTGTTGAAGGTAACTAAATCTCGACTAATTATATACCAAAATATTGACATTTTCTTATATTTATTTGAGCAAAAGTTAAAAATATGTTTGCACACATACATGTAGACCGTGCTGGGCTAGCTTGAAGGAGCCCGTCAAATCGCTGCTGTTGCGTTTTTTTTCTGTTTTTTTTTTAAAAAAACTTGCTGTTGCGTTTTTGTGGTAAGGCTATACACGCAGAATCATAAGGCTTGTCGTGCTTCCCTCTAAAAGGAAAAAAATATATGTTCTATCAACGTGAACTATCATCATAGTCTGTTTTTTTTCTGGAACCTCCAAAACCAAACGTCTTACCCTATGCATTCTCAAATTACCTCCCTATCTTAGTTTGGTGTGGTTTTGAAGGCAGTTAAAAAATGGATAAATACTTATTAAGGTTTTAAAACCATAGAAATGTAAAAATTACAAAAAAAAACTAGAGGTAGACTGATATAAGAAAAATCAAAATAAAATATTTAAAGCTCATAAAAACATCTAAAGATGCTTAAAAGAAAAAAGATTTGGCTCTAAGAAAAATGGAAGAAACTTAAAAGATCTCAAAACATTATAATTGATATGTAATGGGTTTTGAAAACTTTTCGCAACAAAAAACATAATATGCAACCAGCACAAATGTATAGCTTGAATGCATTTAGCATTAATCTATGTTGCAGTGTTGCTGGTTGTATCTCATATTTTTATCATGCATAATTTTTAAAACATGTTTGTACATCGATTATAACGTTTTGGTAAATTTTCTATATTTTTAGATATCTTCCTATTTTGATAAAGCTAAACCTATCTTTTAAGCTCTTAAGAATGCTCTCGTGAGCTCTAAATATTTTATTTGTCTTTGTCGTATCCTAATGAGGAATTTTTAAAAGATTATAGACATTTTATGTGGTTTAAAAATATTACCAAATATTTAACGAAATTTTAATTAAAAAGACAAAATCACCTTTAAAACCACTCCAAACTAGCATAGAGAGATAATTGAAAGGTTTTGATAGTTCCAGGGTGAGATGTCTGGTTTTAAAGTTCGGGGAGGAAAATCAAACTACCATGATAATTGAAGGAGGTAGAATGGACTTTTTGCTTTCTAGCTAGAATACGCATGCATGTACTAGAGAGAAGGCCCTTTTAGTAGGATGCCAGACTCCAGATTGTGTTAGATATTTAGAAAAATTCTGGTATATTTTAATCTAGAAAATAATTAGCAAAACATTTGTGATAAGCATGTACACATGTGATCTACTTGCAATCTACGTGCATGAACAACATATTGATCATATAAACAAAAAACTTTGCAGTGTTATACCCTGAGGCGAGGCCAGTGTCGGAGGCACCAGAGCCATCCTTGCTTAGTGTCACCAGTGTTGGTACCGCTGCTGAAGATCATGGAGATCAAGTGGAGGAGGAGGCGCCTCAGGATGATGGTCCGCGAACCAGTAAGCGGGCCTCTAAACCAAACAAGCACTACACTAGGTCGGATTGGGCGTAGGAGGAAACAATCCCATGTAACGGGCGGGTGCGTGTGCATCCTGTAAAAGGAGAGCATCAAGAGGAAGGCAATTAGAGTTTGATCTTGTAACAGAAACCCGGTCGGCGGCCTAGGCGACGGCAGAGTCTGGTTCGTTGCCGGCGACTGATGTTCTAAGATTCTACTCCACTACCACTACCATACTGATTCTGGTGACAAACTAGTATCAGATCCCTATCGATCCACCAATTTTGCCCCAAATTTTCTCTCTAACTCGTTGCTTCGATCCGGCGCCGTGATCCCTGATGGCAGGCTCTCGTTGTGATTCGCTCTAGTAGCATTGATCGCGAGGATCCTTAGGTCCGTGCCGAGGTTGGCGTGATCAGCAGCAGCGGCAAAGTTGAAATCCTGGCAACCCACTCCTACGTCACCAGACGACACATGGCCATGGCGTCACCCAAAGAACAGCTTGGTCAGATCCTAGCGTTTCTGAGCGAGAATTCGAAGGGAATCAATGAGCTCAAGACCTCCATGTCGGAGATGCGTACCCTGCATTCGGAAATCCTACAATGGAAGCCCGACGTTGACCACCGCATTCATGAACTGGAGCATGTCGTACTGGATCTCAGAGAGAAGGTTGAGCATGCGCTGGAGGCCCTTCTACCTCAAGTGCAGTTGAAGGAATCCATTGATGCATAACAATTGGGTACTGTCGCTATCTCACCGCTCATAGCTGCAATTCGGGAGGATCACTTCGCCTCTCTGAGTGTCAAGGTGCCGAGCTCCGTGCATCTAGAGATTCACCCGCCTTGGGTGGCATCTGGGTCGTTAGACCATGGTAAGAAAACCATTCACTGGGGCCCGATTTCAAGGCGGTGCACACCATCGCCCCGAACCCGACCCCGGTCACAGGTGCGACAAATCACTACTAGAAATATCCACTTCAATGACGAAAATGCTAATGACGAATCCGAAATCATCATAGAAGATCGCTTTTTATGACGAATATTTCCATTTCCTCATAGATCAGTGGTGACGATCCTACAACCCTCCCTTTCTATGACGAAATCAGGCATTGCCACAAAAAATGTCATAGAAGAGCACATGGTTTCATCACAGATGTGACGATGTCCTTTAATACTATGACGAACAGGGTTTCATCATTGAGCTAATTACACATCTGTGACGGATAATATTTGATCTATAATGAACGGCTTCATCATAGATCTCCACACTGTACGTTCTCCATCCGACGTGTACCTGTGGGACCTGCAGTTACTCATCCTTGACGCTTGCAATTCGTCATAAAAGTCTCCGATCGATCCTTTCTCCATATGACGTGTACCTGTGGGACCATTGTCCATCTAACGTGTACCTGTAGGACCTGCAATTACTCATCGTGACGCTTGCAATTCATCATAAAAGTCTCCGCTCGATCCTTTCTCCATGTGACGTGTACCTGTGGGACCCTTCTCCATCCGACGTGTACTTACGGGACCTGTAGTTTCTCATTCGTGACGCTTGTAATTCATCATAGAAGTCTCCACTCGGTCCTTTCTCCATCCGACGAGTACCTACGAGACCCTTCAGCATCCGACCTATGGGACCTGATGGCTTACGTGTCACGTGTATCTGTGAAACCGTTCTCCATCTCCATCTGACCTGTGGGACCTGATAGACCTATGGGACCAGACGGTTTGCGTGTCACGTGTACCTATGGGACCATCCTACCTTTGGGACCCGACAGCCAGTGGGACCTTTCTCTATCCGACCTGTGGGACCCAACGGCTTGCGTGTCACTTGTTGTCGCCGGGGTTTAATAAATTCAAACTAAAAAAACCATGAGACCTAGGAGTCGAACCCGAGATCTAGATCAAGGAATAGACCATCTTCACCATTGCGCTAGACGCTTGGTTGTGTTGACATGTCTTTGGAGTCCTAATAGTAGTATATGTTCTCTGTGTGGACAGGTTGACTTATATATTGGATGTATCCCCTGCAAGTGGAAACAAATCTGTGCCCGTTGGACTTGCGGCGGCGGTGGCGGCGACAACGGAGGATCCCCAGTGTGCTGTGGTGGCTTAGGTGTCCTTTTGATGGCTAGGCGGCGGGTCTTCCTGGTGGACCGCGGTGGCATTGGCGGCTGTGTCCGTCGTGTACCATGGCAGAGGCGACAGATCTGATCCACAGGTCTCCTTTCTTGCCTTTTCTTGCCTTCACTGTTTTGGTCCTTGCTTGAACATGAGGTATACAAGAAATATTATAGCATTGCAGATCTGGTTAGGCCAATGCTGATGAAAAGAACTAGGAGGTGGCACTGGTTGGTTTTCTGCTGGTGTCTTAGTTTTCTGCATATGTTCAGTGTGCTTACTGTAAATGCCTATGTGCAACTAGGCCTGTTAATTGTCAATTGCTTACTTGATTATACCTATCTATCTAGTCAAACATACAGGCCCTTCGCTTCTGCCTTAAACTATTTTTTCTGTCCAGTGCTTGCTTGATTCTACATTTATGTTTCGTATGCTCCAGTGCCAACGGTGAATCCTTATGGTATTTTGAACTTGTAACATATCTAAGGCCACATTTCTATGCCAATGGTGTCTACATGGCTGTTGGATGTATTAGGATGTAGCTCATATGTTTGCTTTCTGTGTCTTCTCCTTGTTGACAACTAAGTTATCCATTTGGTTCCAAACAAGAGGAAGACATCAAAAGCAAATCAATGCTTTGTGTCCATCATTCACATCACTGAGGCCAATAATGTTTAAGCTGCACATGTTGCTACTGATGCCAATGATGATCACTACCACTTGTTCACTGACATTCTACTTGTGAAATCTGAGGAAGCTCAATTAACTGTTGAAATTGTAATGGTTACAGCTCCATTAAGTGCTACTCTAGTTTGAGTTATATATATCTATGTGGTGCTACTCTAAATTTACATGAGGTTGTACCATGAAAATTGTTAATGGTTGTTAAAGTTGCACTTTGGTATGAGTTGTGGACTTCACTGATGGATCTTTGTTGTATTATTTTCCTCTTCAATGATCTCATTACTGAGGAAGCTCTCATCATACTGCACACTGACGAAATGGAGGAGTCCCCCAACAAGAGGAACGCGCTGGACCCGCTCCTTGTTCTGCTGCAAATGTGTCTGTCACTCCTGGAAAAACCTCATTTCGGACCCCAACAACCCTAAGAAGCTGCCCTAGACTGTGGCCGGCTTCTTCTACGATAGTGAGAACGACAATTGAAACTTCACTAGCGACGTCTGTGGTGTACGCCCCCGCTCCTTGGAATTCTTGCCCTTCAACATTGATAATGTAGCTCTCTTAGATTGCTGCAACGGTCTCATACTATGCTAGTGCCTTGGGACCGATGGATACCGCTATGTTGTCTGCAATCCAATGACCCAAAAGTTTAAAATTCTGCCACCTAGCACCCATGATGTTGGCCATGCTATTGGTGAGGCTCGCTTGGCGTTCGATCCGATAGCCTCCTTGCACTTCCATGTGATTGAATATGTGGATGTCAACACTGTGTGCGTAGGTGTGGAGATCTACTCATCTCAAACTACAGCATGGATCTATAAGGAATCTAAATGGGTGAGCATACTGATGTGACATTTTATAGACAACCAAGTGTGTTTCTTAACGGTTATCTACACATTATGGGGCACTCTGGGGGTACTCTATGATACTTGCTGTGGATATGGATGGAAACACATGGAGAAAAATTGATAGGCCAGATGGTCTTCAACACTCCATGCATCAAGCTCAGGGTCACTTGTGTGTATGTACTGTTGATGGTCCCATTGATTCCAAGCTTTCAATCTAGATCCTTGAAGACTATGGTACTGATAATTAGATATTGAAGCATACGGTCACCATGCGGATCCTGTTTGGAAGGATTAATATTAGATTTGGTTACCTAGATTTTGATGACAAGGACATAGTGATCACAGTTCACCCAAAATGAAATTTGATTTTCTTTGCTAAGGAGGATGGAACAATCATCGCATATAACATGGACCGCAAAAAAGTTCATGTCATCCCTATCCGTGTCTTTCGATATGGTAGACGTACCATTAAAAAAAGTTCATCTGCAGACCATACTTTCTTCCTTATGTTCCCTTGTTCCTGGATTCATTAGCAGAGCAATAAATAAAGCTGCATTTGATGTATCTCTCTATCATGCATTTTAAATGGACCAATGTTGTTTGCTTGTCTTTGGACATGTTAATTTCCTTAATGATGGATGTTGTCATTACTTCAGCTAAACTAGTGTGCCATCTTTGTTTTGTTTGCAAATTGAATTATTTGCTTGATGCGCACATGTGTTATGGTGGTGTTATAGCTCCTGTCGCCGTTTCATCCGTTAATTCAGCTGTAGTACAATACTTATTTTGATTTCTAATGTCATGGGTACATAGGGTATGCTGATTAGGGCACTCCAAAATACACAAAAATGACACTTCAAAAGCACTACAATGCACTCGCCATATTTTACTACTAGGCTATGCTACTATTAAGTTAGCCAAACTTACAATCGTAAATGATACAGTAACAAGCATCACAGGAAGATGAGGAAAACTACGGAGGATACTGTCAGACGCGTTCAAATATACCGAGGTTGGACTTTCTTATGTGTGTGATAACATTTCAACACCAATGGCTCCTTTGCTCTGCATTACACTGAGGCAAGACTTGCTCCTCGCTACAAGGTTCTTGCAAGTTCAATAGAGATTGACAAAGATACCAAGGCAACAAAAAAACAAACAGAAACCAAATGACCTGAGCTACACCATGCTGAACATATTGTAAGTGCGAGACTTGCTCCTGGTGCTGAAATTATTATGGTTGTCACATGTACCTTCTTCAGATTTGTTTCCTTTAGGGAGCCACATAGGTATTCAAATTTACTGCACGCGCAAGAAAGTCCTAGCATCGTAAATCTGACTGGGCTGGACACATCTCACGTTATACATGAAAACATGTTTTGTACGAGTACTTTCGTTGAATCCCAAAAGGAAACAAATAAAATTGAAACAAAACAACAGAAAAGCAAAAGCAAAAACAATATTCTAGACTTGTTCAGATGAACTCATTGCTGCATGGTTCTTTCAAGTTCAACATATTTATCAAAGACACAAGTTGGCTTCAATAGAGATCAAAGGCACTCATGAATGTTTAGCATATTATAGATCAGATCAAAGATAACTAGAAAGAAATCTACAGCGAAAAGCAACCAACAGGGGCTACAAACCAGCTACAAAATGACCAAAGGACCTGAGCTACACCACGCTCAATAGAGTTTAACCCACCTAAGGCCTTGTTTGGATGCACATGTATTCATCTCGATCCACATGTGTTGAAGTGGATTGGAGTGGAATTAAACTAAATTCTATTCCATTCCACTCCAACACATGTGGATTGATGTGGATACACATGCATCCAAACAAGGCCTGATACAAGGTTCAACAAAAGTTAACACCAACATGCAAATAAGAGTTCACATATTTTGCAAGGGCGTCCCACAGATCAAACTTATTCATGACTATTAATACTACTGATATGTCCCACAGATCAATGGTCGAGGTTGGCATGCAGGATCTTGTTCACGTCCACCTTGTGTAAGACGGTGTTGGCGGCCGGCTCGAAACTCTCGATCAGATCGGCGATGTCATCGTCCGTCGAACGCGGCAGAAAACCATGCTCCGCCACTCCAAGGTTCACCGCTGTGCCAATCTAAAGCTGGGTAGCAGCCAACACCGTGACAGCCTCCTGACAAACAGCTTCGGTCACCATGGCTCAAATTTGGGCCAGCAGGGCTCAGAGGTGCTCCTCTACGACCAACAAATTATCCACTCTTCCAATGGGGAAGGCCGCCTTATAGGCGGCTAGCACAGACATTTGTAGGGTGTTGACCCGCGTGCTCAGTACCAAAACAAGGCTCACCATGTGTTAGGCCTGCTGTAGGGAGATTGCCAAGTTGGCTAGCGCCTAGGAGGTCTGATTCTTAGAAGCTTGAAGTGCATCGCGAGTGGCATCTAGCTCACCGCGCAACATCTCGGCGTTCAGCCTGGTTGATGACAAATTCACTAGGACCTTGTGGTAATCCTTCAATAATTGACGGTACTCTACGTCATCTGAGGATTCATGCTCTTCTGACGATTCGCCCACTTCAGAACCAGAGGGCTGTGCGGGGACAGACGGGCTCGGTGGTGGCAAACGGCGACGGGATGACTCTCTGGCACCACTGGGGGAATGCCCCATGACCTGGGATGGCACCGCCATGGAGGAAGTGCTGCACAATGCAAGCCAAGTTCAAGTCCATATAGGATAAGGGGGAGAGCGATCTGATTAACAAGGCAAATGACTTTTACTGAACTGACCGGGATAGCATGGCATGGAATCATGGGTGGCTGCCTCTAGCGGGGGATGCCTCACGGGGTTGCTTTTCGAGCATGATCACGGATGAAGAATTGGGCACCAGGGCCAACAAGTCTCGGGATAACATCACACCCATGATCAATTCCAAATACTAGTTAACTTAAACAGCATGAACACAAATACTAGTGTGAGCATTACTCGCGTACTCTAGTTAAATGAAGATAAACAACATCAAGAGCGGTGATGATGCACCTCCAAAGGGGGAACTGGCGCGTTAGATAGCAGGCCGACGAGAGATCCGTCTGTCGGTGGAGGATTGCCGGCGTTGAAGGCCTCCGAGGATTCCACATCGACAGACGACCTCATACGCTCCGCCATGGTACTGGCAGGAGGCATCGACGGCGTAGTAGGGTGGAAGGCAAAAGCTTTGGGATGGAATCAGGAGCTCTAGAGAGAGAAGGCAGCAGGTATAACCTTTCCTCTCACCCCTTGTCTCTGCTATTATAGTTTGGGGGCCGTCGATCACCCCAAGACCGAGATGTTTGTGTGGGTAGGCGGCGGGGCTTCGCCCTGTCATGTCAATGTGTTGGGTCAGGAGGCGACGTCCCCTGCTGCAACAGGCTGCTAATGCCACCCATGCGTGTGCGCCTGCGCGGGAATGCAGGAGCATGTCGTCCGGGTAGTTAAGATTTCAGACGACCGGACCTTGTGTGATCCTATAAAGTATAAAGTTTTTGAATAAAAGTAATCCTTGATGCATGGTTCTTGCAAGTTCAACAAATCTTATCAAATACACGAAAATAAGACAAGTTGGGTTCTACACAGATCAAAGCCACTCATGACTACAACTACTATTGATACAAATGTTGTGACCGAGCGCACTCCGTAGGCAATAGTTTTACTCACAGCTCTGTACTGTATAGTGTCCGACGAGATCAAATGTGCCATATTCGGACTTTCTTGCGAGCGCAGTAAAATATGAGAGTGAAGCGAATGCATCAGGAAAGCTGGACACAAGAAGTGATTCGAGAAAAGGAGCTTTTGACACGCTTGAGACTTGAATGCGTGGTGCGGTTGTGAATTCCAATCCAAACAGTCACAGCAGTCGAGGGACAGACTGATGGCATGTCCGGCTCGATCAGATTTACAATTCTCGGACCATCACAGGGACTCTAGGGCAAGGCAAGATAAAGATTTCTTTTCCAACTGGTGTGCTTCGCCTTAGGTGCTGTCGCACTCCCTCGGGAACCTCAACCAGTCGTACCACAGAAGGCGTGTTCGACCAGAGATGCAGGAGTATTGACGTTCCCAAGCATACACTGATGAAAATAGAGCACGTCTCCTCTATTTACACTGATGAGACAACGTCAGTCTCAGTGCTGGTTTTTACTACATGTTAGCTCCTCCACTGATGCTCGAATAGTGTGTGCACTCCTTGCGTTTGTGACAACACCAGAAACACAAAAAAAGAAAGCCCCACCACCACCACCACCACCACCACCACCACAAGAGGAGAACGAGAATAGAGACATACTAGCAAGGATTCCTCAAGACTGCCAAGTTCCCTAGTTGGCACAGTGGGGCTGCAAGAAGACATGGCAGGATCGAGCCAGAGTGACCTAGACTGCATGAAGATCCTTCTTCCTGGATTGTATGTAGAAACATTGGTAAGTGCCTATTTTTTGTGTGCTGAATCCAATCTATTGGGGTTTGCCTTTGGGAATGAACTTGTCCCTCTATCTGGCTATGTTGATCGTTGTGCACGTCGAAACTGCCGGCTGCAATGGCTTGGGCCATCGGAGGTCGTCGAAAACTCAAGCTTTTTCTGGACAACGAGCAGAGCCTGGCCTGGTGGAAGGTTGAGGTGTTCTACAATGGCGGTCACTTGTACCTCCTCTAGGGATTGAAGCACTTCAGCCGCGCCCTCGACCTCCAAGATGAGTTCGCTCTTGTATTGTGGTATGATGGCCGGTCACAGATTAACATTAAGGTCTTTGACCTTACCACCTGCCACAAGCAATACTTGCATGACTTCGAGGCTGGCGGTAGTCAGCTCTCCCTGCCCATCGTGGAGCCAAGGGTTTTGTAGTGATCGTGAAGAAGTACCACCTCAAAGCAAAGTATCTGGTGAGCACTTGCGCAAGATGCAGAACGTACCGATAATGTCGCAAGTTACCATTGTCCTCTTTGTCATCAGTCTTTTATTGTGCGAGGCTAAGAACATGCCAGTGCACTTCAAGCGAGCGCACGACTATAGGCAGTGGCGCATGGTCGAGCTGTAGATGGCTAGGTAGTCTTAGTTCATGGGCTTGGAGAGGACCCGCAATAACAAAGTCTTGCGAGTGTCGTTCAAGTACGGGTGGGGCGCCTTTTGTGCTGACAACAACCTCAATGTCAGTGACACCTACTTCTTCAGCGTGATCCACAAGGCCACCCGCAGCAATGATGATGATGAGGAATGGGAGGAGGAACTAAAGGACGATGAAGCTAAGCTCAAGGTGGAGGTGCGCAAGACAAACGGCGGATGGAGGCAGTGAACTCGACGCAAGAGTTGACACAATCTGTATTTTGTTGTTTCATCAATACTATTATCCAGCCTGTCAGGATTTCTAAGTACTAGACTATCTTAGGCCCTATTTGGATGAACTGCGACTAGTTAGCCATGGCTAAAAAATAACCAATTAGTTGTTTTATTAGTCCATACCTATTTGTATCATGAACTAATTGTTGGGTTCTATGGACTAGTTGGATGGCCCCTGATAGTTGCTATCACTGTATTTTGTTGTTCATCGACTCGTAGTGATCCAGATCGTCTATATTTCCTTGGGTCGGACTATCTTAGGCTCCAGAAAATTTCAAAATCTATACGCCAACGTCCTTCGATCAGAAAGGACAAACACCGTTAGTATACTACAGACCAAAAAGAGAACCAAAAGGAGAACTACAGGCAAAAGCATCCAACAGGGGCTAGATAGAGTTTAACTCACCTAATACAAAGTTCAACAAAAGTTAACGCAGACATAGCGATTGCTTGCATTAAACTCTGTTGAGCATGGTGTAGATCAAGTCCTTTTGTCATTTGCTAGCCGTTTTGTAGCCCTTGTTGGTTGGTTTTGCGTGCTGGTTTCTTTCTGGTTCTTTTTTTGATCTGTAGTATGGTAAATATGCATAACGGAATTCATCCAATCAAGTCTCGCATCGATCTAATGCCTAACGGAGGAGCCACATAGCTATTCGATGTTTACTGCACACATAAGAAAATTCAAGCATTGTAAATCTGACCAGGCCGGACACGTCTCATGTTATATAGGGAAATTTGTTTTGTACTAGTACATTCGTTGAATCCCTAAGGCCTTGTTTGGATACGCTTGTATTTATCTCAATCCACTATATTTGAGGACAAATTTCAAATGTCAGAATACACTACATTCGAAAAGAATGAATTACTAGTTTCTTATTCCAATTTCCCATTCAAAAAATGGATTTCTTGGCAAAGCCTACAGTCCTCGCTGCATGGCCGAGGGTTGTGCTTTTCCATGAATACGGTTTGTATCCTGGTGAGGAAGCAATCCTCTAGGTTGCCGACTTGGGTCAGGCTAGCAAGGAGGGCTTCGTAGTCGATGTGGTCGTCCCACGTCATCCCGCGTCTGAACCGATCCAGTGCTAGACGTAGACCGATGGCGGGGTCGCCGCAAATGCGACACATGGACGAGCAGGTCACCCATAGGCTGTGGAGGTCATCCATAGGCCGCTCCAAGGTCACAGCGAGGTGGTCTACGATCACAATTTGCACCTCGGTAGGGAGCGCTGTCAGCGACATGATTACAGTGTGGATCGAGCTACGGCATGTGGACGGCGGCGAGCTGAAGGGCTGGAGAGGTGGAGTGGCGTGACATACGTTGATAGAGGAGGAGACGGGTGAGGCTATCGAGCGGGGGCTACAGTAGGAGTCAAACAATGGGACTGAGGCCAGGCTTTGTATACACAGGGATGCTAGGGCTGGAACAGGTTTCTAACGCGAGCGCACCACGTTCATCATTACTAGTATCCGAGTAATGAATATTTTAGTTGGGTCAGACATTCTATCATCTGATGAACTATATAATGCAGTCCTATCCAAGCAGTCATAGGATCACAGCAGCCGAGGGGCAGCAGCTAGCAAGAGATGGCCACATTATATGGTTTCATAGGTTCTAATCGTCTACACTCCCTAGCCTGTGTTTGAAGCTGCCGCTTCAGGATTCATGCTTGCAGCCACAGATGGTGCAGCTCCTATTTGTACCATAGCCGATCAGGCAAAAGTTCACCTCATTGCTGTACAAGAGTTACATGTTTGGCCCATCCAAATTTATGCTGCTCGGACTATCAGGCGAGCATATGGTTTACATGAAACAGGTAAACGTCATTTCATCTAATATACTAGAGGGACGTGGTCGGGGAAAAGTTGTGGTCGATAGTTGTAGAGTACACATCTCTGGTATGGTAACTAGTTGCCATTTGTAAGCATGATTTTGGTTAGAATAAATGTCAATTGAGATCCTCAAACTAGTATGGAACACAATAATAAGTTCATACAAATAGTATGGTTTGATATGAAGCACGTTACCTTTATCCAGATCCTCAAACCAGCATGGAACGCGGTTGGGAAAATGCAAACGGGTGAGGGAAGGGGGGAGCCAGAAGGTAGGTGATTGATGCAATGCATGCTATCCGATGAGGGAAAGAGGGACCCTCCTTTCATATAGACCTTGCACAACTGACGAGAGTGAAGCGAATGCGGCAAGAAAGCTGGACACAAGAAGTGAATCGAGAAAAAGAGCTTTTGACCACCATGACACACTTGACACTTGAATGCCTAGTGCGCTTGTGATAGGTCTTTTCTGTACTTATTTCACTACAATCCAAGCAGTCACAGTAGTCAAGGGCAAACTGATTCCTATGACACTTTATGCTGTCCTACGAGATCAAATACACAGCGGGAGGACTTGCGTTCGCAGTAAAAGTCAATAGTAATGGCTCATCCGTTCTGCATTAGATCGAGGCGAGACTTGTTCAGATGAACTTCTCGCTGCATGGTTCTTTCAAGTTGAACAAATTTTATCAAAGAAAATTTCAACATCTATACACCCACGTCCTCCGATAAAAAGGGCGAACACCGTTAGTGTATTACAGATCAGAAAGAGAACCTGAAAGAAATCTACAAGCAAAAGCAACCAACAGGGGCTAGAAATAAGTTACCAAATAACCAAAGGAATTGAGCTACACCATGCTCAATAGAGTTTAATAGACCTAATACGAAGTTCAACAAAAGTTAACACAAACATGCATGCAAATAATTAAGACTTCACATACGGTCGTCCCACAGACCAAACCTAGTCATGACTTGTACTACTGATACGTCCCATAGATCAATGGTCGAGGCGGTCATGCAGGATCTCACCCATGTCCACCTTCGCTAAGATGGCGTTGGCAGCTAGCTTGATGCACTTGAACATATCATCAATATAATCTTCGTCTTCCAGTGCTGGTGGAAAAGCCTGCTGCACCACCCGAACTTTCACCACTGCACGAAACTCAAGCTGGGCAGCGACCAGCACCATGGCAGGCCCTTGATGAATGGCTTTGAATGCCACAGCCCAAATGCGGGTTGGCAGGGCTTAGAGGCGCTCCTCTGGTGTAGTAGCATCGACAAGCAGGTTCTGGACCTCTCCCTTAGCGGCCATCTTCTCGTCTCGCGCTTGGGTGGCTTCTTGTTGGGCGACGCCAAGTGCGACGCGCACAGCCTTTAGCTCATCACGTAGCTTGTCGGCGTCGAGACTGGCCCTTGAGTATAAGTCTATGACCTTGAGGTAAGACTCCTTTAACTTAAAATATTCTTCGTGGTCTGACGATGCATCACTAGAAGACTGTCTGGGGGTCAGATGGGACTTCGAGGTCTGACGATGCATCACCAGAAGACTGTCCAAGGTTAGACGGGATCGGCGATGGCGTGCGGTGATGGGACGTCTCTCTGCACAATGCATGCCAAGTTCAAGCCCACAGGACAGGGGGAGAGCGATCTGATTGAGAAGGCAAATGACTCACCAGACTGTCCGGAGCAGCATAGGATGGAATCATCGCTGGTGGCTTCCCCCACCGAGGGATGGTTCTTGGGGTCGCTTTTCGAGCGTGACCGCAGACGAAGAACCCGGCTCCAGGGCCAACGATCCTCGGGATGCCATCACGCCCACGTCCACCTATTGAAAAAGTAGATAATTTCCAAATACTAGTTAAATTAAGCAGCATGAACGCAAATACTAGCGTGAACATTGCTTGCAGACTCTAGTTAATTTAATGAGGAGAAACAACATGAACAGCGGTACACAAAAAAATCACCTCGTCAAGAGGAACTGACGGTGGGTGTGAGACCACGCCGACGAGAGGTCCGTCTGTCGGTGGAGGATGGCCGACGCTAAAGGCCATCGGGGACTCCCCCCCTGCCATGATCCATCATGTACTCTCCCATAACCGTCATCACCCATTGGTCTAGGTCATCCTCATGGATGGTGACCCTCGACTTGATTGTAGGGTCTGTTGGGCCTCGGAACTCCCACTGGGGGTGGTGCCTCATCTTCAAGGGGAGGACCCGACGACTGATGAAGGTACAAATCACCCACATTCCCATTAGGCCCTGGTCCTTCAGATCCTTGATGGCATCCAACAAGTTGGGCACATGGTGCCTGTAGGCCTCCTGGGGTGGTAGTTCCTCCCATGACTCTGGCAGGTCACCACATAGCTAGTCAGGAGAATAAGACGGCAGTGGTGGGCGCTCATTGGGGACGTAGAGCCACGACTTTTGCCACCCCAAGTTCACCGAAGGGTAGCGGTCAAGGCTCAGGTACCTGTCCTCCAATCTGGGATGAAGTTGGATCAAGGCGCCCCCCATCCGAGGAAGATGGACCCTCCCGGGCGCTGAGCGAACCACCTGAAAGAAAGACCGCCATAGCTCATAGTGGGCAGGGACTCCTAGGAAGCCCTCGCACAGCATGATGAAGACAGAGAGGTGGAGGATCCCCTCTAGGGTCAAGTCATGGAGGCGGAGCCCATAGTAGTACAGCAACCATCGGAGTAAGGGGTGCGCTATCACCCCAAACCCAAAAGAGTGGAAATGGGTGAAAGAGACGACCTCATTCTCCTCCAGCCTCGGCTCCACTTCGATTCTCGGTGGGACTCTCCAACCGATCATGTCGGTAGCCTCCGGGATCACCGCGTTCAGTCACAGCTCGTCGAACACCTTGTGGTCGATGGATGACTTTGTCTACTACGTGCTCATGGTCCTCGCATGAGGCGTCGGCGGCACAAATGGCGCAGTAGGGTGGAGGGCAAAAGCTTTGGAATGGAAGGAGGAGATCTGAGGAGGGAAGGTAGATGATCGCAGAAGGCATTAGATAACCTTCCCTCTCATGCCCTTCTGTCTTCTATAGCTTAGGGGCCACGGAACCACCCCACGCCCCACGACCACTGACATGTTTGCGTGGGCGGGCGGTTCGGCTTCGCCCCATCACATCAATGTGATGGGCTACGAGGCGACGTCCCTACTAGAACTGCCTACTGACTCCACCCACGCGCGCGCGCCTGTGCGGGAATCTAGGAGCCTACAAGATGAAAACAGACACTGCACGTCGTTCAGCAATACTATCTAGGTAGTCACGATTTCAAACCACCGGACCTTCTGTGATAAACCTTATCGCTCCACTAGTGTCCAGCTAGTGAAAAGTTTAAAGGATCGTTCTGTCTATAGGGTGCAGAAACATTTCAACATCTGTGCATCTGTCCTTTGACGGTTTTCATCAGCCCAAATCTGAATTCAACTACTCCCTCCATCCCAAATCAACGAGTCAGATTGTCAAATTTGGCAAAATAAAAAAAAACTCAATGTAATAAGAATCAACCGAAGTATATGAAGTATTAAAGAAATAAAGGAAGATAAATATAGTTGGACCAATGTAAAAACTTCATTCCATTATAGAGAAAAGTACATTACATAGTTTATCTCTAATCTCTAATGTCTAAAATAACTCATCTTACCAAGGGGACTCATGTCAGACGGTTGACAAATTTCATTCAGTCGATCAACATGAGTGAAGATGACAGAGTCTCCTCCCATAAACACAACAACACTGCCAAGTCTTTTCATTTGCTCAAAATTCCTAACACAGACAAAAATCTCGCCACTATCATAGTCTTCTACAACTGTAACAAAACAATATTTACCAAGCATATAATGAACTTTAGCTTCAACAATGATCCATCGGGGCTGTTGATGAACATGACATCCCCAAGCAACAAGCACCCCTTGTACGATACCTGGCGACACTCCTAGCTGCCAAAGCGCAAGCTTGTTGATGGAGTAACACCACAAGGAAAAAATCATTAGAAAAACCACATATGAAACACTACACCTTGAACAAGCAAGAACCAGCACAAAGCAGCAGAATATTGCTTAGGCCATATCTTAGCCTCGATTGAGAACCTGACTAGAATAAAATGACAAAGAAACTAAAACTCACCTCAACAAGGACGATCACTGTTGTTCTATGGGCAACAACCGCTAACGAAGTTGTAACACTGCCTCCTTTCCTTGGCTAGCAACTTGCAAATGAAAAGTAAAAGAGACTAGGACGAATATTTATACTCGACGCAGACGCTAACAAACATTAGAAGATGTGAGTCCCTGTAGCGTTACTAATTACTAATAAAATAGATTCAGAATAGCAGTCAGAGTAATAGTCAAGGAGTTGGCGCATTTTTCTGCTCTGATTACGAGAAAGTCCGGCGTGTTAAATACACAGAGCCGGGACTTTCTCATTATCAGAGCAGGAAAACACGTCAACCCCTCGACTACTACTAGAGATTCGAGTAGTAATGGCGACGAGCAATGGTAACGTACTCGAGCGATGACATGTACAGTAGCGACTGCGACTCCAACGAGGGGGAGGATGATCCAAAGTACTACGACTCGTCTAGCAACGAGTCTGGCGAGTCGGTGAATCACTAGAGCACTAACGAGGAGGAGGATACTTTTTTCTCTTTCTCTGAAAACTCAAATCCCCTTAGAATCCATGACTTTTTCTAGGTTGGGAAATCCATGGGGATATCAATAACTCATTTAGTTATTTATGGAGGGTTTTCCATCCCTGGGCCTGCCTTCCCTTTGCTTCCAAATTATAGGCCTTAGTTCAAACAGCTGTAGATGCAGTTACACACATAAAAAAAATAACCAGTAGAAGCTACAATGAGTAGTTTTTTGGTAATTTTTAGGTGTCAAATTCATGCATCTTATAATTATTTATTTATTATCATCCTCTTTTAGTTTTATGTTTATCTATACTACTATGAAAAAACCAAAAAGGCAACAACTAACTCATCAGATATATAAATAGGTGCACAGGAGAAAAAAATGAAAAGACGGATATTAGGTAAGTAACATTTTATCATAATCATTTCCTATTAAAACACGGAATAAATTCCAGTCTCTGCTGAGCACCGCGCCGAGCAGTCCTGCCAACACGCCCTGAAAATTTGATTTCGCACCGCGCCGAGCACTCCCGTCAACACACACCGAAAATTAGAAGTCTCTCCTTTGCCCTCCACGTGGAAAATAGGTTTACCACACCATCGAATTCAGACAAGGGCATTTGTGGTAATGTGATGGCCACATAAAAGCGCAAAGAGTCACCGTCTCCTCCTCCATCTCCATTCTCCACCCACACCGTCTCTCCTCTAGCTCCAAATCCTAGTCCTATGGCCTCCCTCTCCACTCTCCAGCCGCCCCTCTACCACCCTGCTCTGGACCCTAGGCGCCATCGGCATAGCAGCTCGACTCCCTCTCGACTCTCCAGTCGCACCCTCTCTCATACATTTCTGAACCCTAACCTCGATGACGGTACAAGCTAGATCCAGATCTCCTACCTTGGCACCTACCATGACTGACCGGATCTAAACCCTAGCCAAAGCTAGATCTGTTACCCCTACGTCAATGTCGGCCGCACCAGCTCTGCAACCACGATGACAAGATCGGATCTGAACACGGACATGGAGGAAGAGGTACCCAAATTCCTTTTATGATGTGTGCTCTACTATAGAGGCTGAACCAAGGATATGTAGATAGCGATGGGGTTACATATTTCCTATAGTTGTGTGTAGCTAACATGCGCTTTATTGGATTATGACTTTCATATAAGCTGTAATTATGTACTAGTTAGGCACTTATTTGCATACTCTTGCTCTGTTGTGTTGACATTCCATAGAAGCTTTAGTTAATAAATGCCTTTGTAATCTAGAAAGATGGAAGAACTTGGAATATGTGTGGGCCCAAAACCTGTGTCTCCAAAGGTAAAAAAAGTAAAGTAGAAAGGGTAGATACGGTGAGGATTTAGAATATATCTCTAAACCAGGGGAGGTAGTCGAGGGATTTGATGTTATAGATAAAACAGATTCAGATTAAGAAGATGAGCCAGTACCCCTAGCAATTGAGGTGCTTGTTCTATCTTGTATTTAGTTCAGAGGGGGGGGGTAGGTAGCAATGCAATGCTTTACTGTTTGGATAGCAATGCAATTTGTACATGCTTGCTGCTTAAGTTTGTATCTCCAATTTCAGTGTCTGGGTTGAAGGAGCCATAGAGGAGGCTCTGCCAGTAGGACAAAAGGCAGCGCTGTCATGTGTCCTGGGCGAAGGCACTCCAAGCGACTGAATTCAACACAACCAGGAGAGTTTGCTCATGGAGTTCGTACTCAGAGGGCTATCGCTGGCAAAAGGGTGGAGGTATCAGCAGTAGGTGAACATAATTCTCCATCACCATGGACACCTGTACCTAGAGATCAATTCAAACTTCATGAATTGACCAGAGACATTTGTCAGGACGGCTCCCTACCTAGCTCTATGAGAGAGTGCCCACGGCCAGATGATGATAGCCATGCCGAAGAGGAGCCCTCTGAGCTACCAAGCCCTGTGAGAGACTACCCATGGCCAGATGATGATAGCCATGCCGAAGAGGAGCCCTTTGAGCTACCTAGCCTTGTGAGAGACTTCCCACTGCCAGATGATGATAGCCATGCCAAAGAGGAGCCCTCTGAGCAAACTCCTGTTTCCACCCACCGCAGAACAATGAAAGTTGCCTAGGTTGGTATTACCGTATAGATGTCTATCAATCAATTCACACTAGCTATTTGATATCCATGTTACTTTTCTAACAATCTGAATGTATGAAAACTTTGTAGCACCATTGCCGAGAAGTGTGAGGAAGCCGAGGCCTCGAACTCGTGGAACTTTGCTTGACAAAATGAGCAAATCAATGGGAGGATTGAGGATGCCCATCTCTATTGCCGAGGGGAACAGAAGGCCACATGATCCAGTGCAAGCTGCCAAGTTTGCCTTAGAGGTAGGTGTAGTAGTCAGGCATCGAATACCAATTTTGACACATTGGAAACATTACAAGAAGCCCTCCGGTGTCGTCTATTATAGGAATTTTGTAGAGATGCTAACTGTATGTATGGGTATCCTCTCTTGACATTTAACTCTGCTTTGAGCAACTTTAACGGATTTACTTTTCATTCACACTACTGTGTGCAGTCAAGGCTGGACATTGACAAGGCTCACCCACCAACACAAGAAGCTTGCTGGAATGTATTGCAGTGTGGGGTACGACAGACATGCTATAGGTTGAAGCAAACCTACTTCAATGGCGTCCCTGCTAATTAGATCCATACGACCTCTCATGTCCTGTGCATGAGCGATGCACAGTGGTGTGAACTTGTCGAGACTTGGTCTAGTGCTAAGAACAAGGTGTGTGTGAACCCATCAATTTCCTATCTAGTCTTGCTATGGTCTACTTGTGCTGCAGTCTAACACAAATGAAGCTATAGGAAACATCTAAGACGAATAAGCGAAACCGTGCAAAAGTGAAGTACCACTAGTCTATAGGATCTCGCTCCTATGTTGTCCAGCTGCAAACATTTGTAAGTGATGGTTGTATTTTATTGTTACTCTTGCCTTTGAATAAATATAAACAAAAACTCATGTGCAATGTGAACAGAAGGAGAACAAGATGAAGGCCGCAGAACACGATCAAGGACTTGATGAACAACATGATGATCCAAGACTTGAACAACATGGTCGACCTGATGAAGATGTTAATGTTGTGGAAGTCTTCAAGGACTTCCATACCAGTATGAAAAAGGGCCTGAGCGATGCTGCTAGAGCAGCAGTTGTAAGTATCTTCATTTGCTTTCCTTGAAATCTACTAAACCCATTGCCATAAAAGAAGGAAACACAGCAGAAGCCTAATGTGGCAACATCATTTAATTTTGTAGTTACAATTTTACACCATTCAATATGGTACCTGTACATTATGCTTATGTAATCTCTATCAGCAATAGGCTACAAAAGACCTATGCATTGTGCTTATGTAATCTCTATTAGCAGTCATCTGAGGAAGTCCTATGCATTACTTGTTATGAATTAATCTCTTGGGTTTTAGTGGAAGCTATGGAAGCTGTGCAAGCAGAAGCTGTTGCTGATGGGTAGCAACCAATGACTAGTGCTGATGTTATTTCCAAGGTCCTCTACCTCTACCAGGGCAAGAGCCCATCCCAGGCAAGCAGCAAAAACCTTTTTTTGAAGAACGTTGGTATCCTGAGAAGCTCCACCAGAGCAGAGACATCAATGGAGATGACACTTCGGGAGCAGCTTGCTGGTGAACAGGAAAGTACATCTGAGCTCGTCGAACTAGTGGATGAACTGAAGGTGAGGATAGAAAAGGCTAAAAGGGAGTTTGAGGAATTCAAGCAACAGCAACAGGAGGAGTACAATAGGCTTAGTGAGCTAGTCTTGCGCTTAAGCTCTCCTGGTAATTAACTCTCTGTCTTCAACTCCTGCGGCTTGATGCGGTGAACATTTGTGGTCTATTGTGTGGACGCATGTGATGGTTTGATGTTGTGATACTCTGTCAGTGGTTCGCTGCTGACGTGTGAAATATTAATTGTGGTTATTTGATTGCCAAGCTGAATTGTTATGTAGTCAATATGTGCAGTAGTGATGATCTTGAATTACTTCTATGATGAATTGATTGTACTCCACGTGGTAGAACCAAAACATGCCACGTGATGAAATAAAAATGTGACATGTGGAGGAATCAGTGCATGACACGTGAAATAGCCAGAGCAAGACATGTGGGCTATTAAAAATCCAACACGTGGAAGGATGTCGCCAAGCCACGTGGCTGAAGAAAAATGCAAAACGTGGATGGACAGTGCCGTGACACATGGTTGAATAAGAAACGGCCACGTGGACCAATAAAAATACGCCACATGGTCCAATGAAGAAGTGACATGTGATCCAGTAGCAACATGACAAGTGTGCCCATAGAAAACTGACATGTGCAACAATAGGAACATGACACGTGGTCTAGTAAGAACCTAAAACGTGCAAGAACCAGAGATGGCCATGTTGTGCATAAGAAGGTGACACATACCCAAACCATCTCTAATGCAACCGGTTATAGCATATACACGTAGAAAGTATCTCCAATGGAAGCACCCACCATCGGGGCAGCCCCCCTGCCACGCATGCCAAAATAGTTCTATGGCATTCTGTTTTCATCACAAATCAAGCCACTTCAATGACGATTTGTGAAAATCATCATAGAATTTCAAGTATGATGCGACTTCTATGACGAACCGGTGTTCATCATAAATTCATCATAAAACTAAAATTATGACGAATTTGGCTCCTCCAGTGATGAAATCTATTCGTCATAGAAGTGGATATTCCTACTAGTGAATCCTCCAAAACCTTCTAGGGTTACTTTCAATTCTGATGGATCTGTGCATTGTGATCGGCTCATATACACCCCAGTTCATCCACCCATTCCTAATTTAGAGTTTCCCACCTTTGATGGATCCAATCCTAGGTTATGGATAAAACACTGTGAAACATACTTTGATGTTTATGGTACTGATCCTAGTATTTGGGTTAGATGTGCTACCAGGCGTTTGGTTGGTTCTGCTGCTCTGTGGTACCAAACTATGCAAGCTGCTATCAATAAGATGTCTTGGGAAACCTTTGTTAGTACTCTTTGTAATAGGTTTGATAAGGATGAGCATAGTCACTTGATTAGACACTTTTTCCACATCAAACAAACCACCTCTGTTATAGATTATGTTGAGCAATTTAGTGATCTAGTCCATCAGCTGTTGGCTCATGATCCATCTTTTCCTCAAACTGTTATAACCAATTAGTTTATGTATGGCTTGAAAAAGGAAATTAAGGCAGTTATCATGATTCATAGGCCTCAAGATTTGGATACTGCTAGTTGTTTGGCACTTTTGTAGGAGGAAGCCATGCAAGATCAAGTTACAAGAAGAACTAAAATTGGGTCTTCTTCTAAGAAGACTTCTCCTGATAATGTCAAACAACCAATTTAGTCTATCACTAATCCTCTCAGAGTTTTTGATGATAAGAAATTTTTTGATCCGGCTAGAACAAAGACAAGTGATGAGAAGCTATCATCTCTGAAACAATACAGAAGAGCCAAGGGCTTATGTTTTAAATGTGGCGAAAAATGGAACCCACAACATAAGTGTCCCACTTCCATATCTCTACATGCTATGGAAGAATTGTGGAACTATTTCTCTGATGGCTCTACATTAGAGACTCCATCTGTTACTCAAGAAGAATCTGATTCTGGTGAAGACCTTATGGCTATTTCAATTCAAGCATTGAATGGTACTGAAGGCAGTAAGACTATTAGGCTGTGGGGATTTCTGGCTAGGCAAGAGGCATTTATACTAGTAGATTCTGGAAGTTCACATTGTTTTATCAATGAGCAATTGGCTTCTAAGGTATCAGGTTGGCAACCTTTACCTTCACCTATTCAAGTTACAGTAGCTAATGGTGCTGAGATACTCTGTACTTATGAACTGCCTAATCTAATGTGGGGAATTCAAGGCCATACCTTCCAATGAACATTATAACAAAGGACATGAATAAGATGAATACTAATATTGTCACAACAATTGTAGCAAGCATATAAAAATAATGGAGATACAAAAGAGAGGGGGTACAAGGATTATACCAAGCCACGCTCTTGACACGATCAGAAATCCAAGCGAAGCCTACTTGCCTCCCTCTAGACCTAACCTAACTTGCTATGCCCTAGAATTGATGGAGCTCTGAGGATGATTAGGGTTTCTGTCTTCTCAAATGACTTGATGCCTCAGGGGGGTGGCAGGGGCTGGTATATATAGCCCAGATCATCAAATGTGAGCCCTTGGATCAAACCGACTTAAGGAATGGTGTAGATGCAACCTAGGAGGCGGTGGAAAACCGACATTGCAACGTGGAGACCGATAGGTGGGCCTAGGGGCCAGGCGGCCTACAGGTGGGGCTGGCCGGCCCGACATCCTCTTCCTCTCTGCATCGGTGTGGTGTCTCTGGTGTCCTCTAGAACCTTCTAGTGTCCGTTTCGCGGCGGATAAGCATAATTAAATCTGACATGTAGGTCCACCTTGACAGTTTTCTGGTTAAACCTTGTAAAAATACAGATTCACCAAAACTCATGGAATTTATTAGTTTAAACCCCTAGACCTTTGTTGGTGATCATATTTATGCCCTTATTCATGTTTCTTTGACAGTTTATAATGGTTGTTAACTACCGTCAACAAGCTCCCCCAAGCTTAACCTTTGCTAGTCCCTTAGCAAAATTAAACTGAGCAAAAATTGGATCAAGAGTTGCTTCAATGCTTTCACTCCTCAAAAGTACACATGAGTTCAAACAAGAATTCTCCTCTGGATTAGAATAAACCAATCTGACTTTCAAACTCACCCATATTACCTTCAACCATGGGGCTTCTTAGCCTTCACTTAGGTCTTGAGCAATCGAAAGACAGAACGATCAAGTCAAGCACTATGTCTCAAGTTCTTTGTTCAACCAGTATTCTAGAGTTTTTTGTAAGGTTTCAAAATAAAACTCAGAGCTTCCATTGTATGACACTCTTAAGTCTCTCAATATATGTGGTATTTGTGGATCCTTACCAAAGGCAATTGTGATGTTATGCCTTTCTTTTCCTACAACTAAAGCTTATATGGAGCTCATAGAAGTGTAAAAAGCATGAAAGAGCATACTTGCAATACATATATTGTAAAGTCAAACCTCAGATCCAAAGAGAGTTGAGTCATACAATCAAATCAAGATGTGCATGTGTGAATGTATGGTATATATATGGTGGCTAACCTAATTCTACTTTGCTCTTTGAAAACTTATCTCTTTTTATAGAATTTGGAAACATAACGTTGCAAGAAAACATGGGCTGTCTTATTCATCTCTTTCTTTCTTCTATTTTTTTTAGGTAGGCATCTGAGTACCTATTGTTTTAGATATCTCAAACACTTGTCCATTTTTCAATACTCTTTCTTTTTTTAATAACTTTTGCATAGCCACATGCTTCTTTTTCTGCAACAAAACTTTTGAGAGATAGCAACAAGAACTTTAGAGCATTTATTTGGGGGATATCCTATAGGGTATATTTTTGGTGTTCACTCCCGGTGTAGAAATAAAATATTTTTAAGTGGATCTAAATGGAATGGCATATTTTGCGGCTACCCTTAGTGTAGGAGTAGTGCATATGTGGGTGGTGTGTACGTGATCTTGATTTTAAGAGCATGACAAACCTCTCATAAGGGTCAACAAAGCTTGACTAAACTCAATGCAAAAGCAGCAGCTGTGACAGAACCGCCCAATTTATACAAGATCAAGTACGGCTGTCCCCGCTTAACACGTTGACACGCGCATACTCTCACTTATATAAACCCGGTAGTCCGCCGAGTGTCACGCAGGACCTCGGTAAATCAACATCACAACCAAGATCGCGTGATTAAGCAAATACACATCACATACACAGAGTTGCAGGGGAAATAATATTACAATTAGGTTCATAAATAATAATACAAGTTTGGATTTCAAAACCGATTAGTGAAAACAACATTTCTTTCGAAGGATTTCATTAATATGAGTCCAAATACATTGCTAGCATAAGTGACATCCTCGATAAAAAGCATGTAGATGAGAAGTGAATATAGAGTCATCGAGCCCACGGTGGTTAGCCACCATCCTCAAGAGTCAAAACCTTACTCGCAACATGGTGGGATAAACCCCGAGTACTTTCGAATGTACTCACTAGACTTACTCATCATAAACCAGAAATAAAATTGACTCCAAGGAGTATGCAAGGCTTTATAAGTGGAGGTAGCTTGACAACAATTTGCATAAAAAGCGATTAACTCAATTATACAATTATAATTCTCATCATCAAGTTAATTAGAACTATTCATCTCTAGATTAGCAACTATCCCGTACCAAACATGTGGTATATCGTTTTAGAGCATACAATAGTAACCATAGCAGTGTAGTAATTCCATATTCATCCGAACCATCATGTTCCATACACAGCTACTACGATGTTGGAGCTAGCCAAGTTTCTCACTATCCGGAGAGACGGCGATTCAATCGATTTCAACCAAATTGGGAATTTATTCCTAACACAAACCCAGTGCAGATTCAGATCAACGGTCACCTTAGGTCACCTTTGGTACAACTCAGTACACATTTCAAGGGTCCGTATCCGCGCCGCACAATCTGGGACACCAGATGCCGGGACGTTCAGCCTAGCCCGCCCTTGGGCTCACCGACGCGCCCCCGCAAAGAGCGCGCAATGAAACGGGTCCCGCCCGAGTTGAGCTACTACTCGGCATGCGGTCGGAACGAGTTATCCGCCAGCTAAGTGATAGGCATGCGTTCAATCTTGTCGGAAGTTCCAACAACGGTGCGGTCCTTGATCGGCACAGACGGAATCACATGAGTCATCCTACGCATAGACTCCGCCCGCCCTCGATTTTCTTTTACCCCATGGTTCTGCTCCACGATAGCAAATATAGCCAACCGTGCTCCGGTATCCACCTATATCTCGCAGTGACAGGATATCACCCGACTTCTACCGGTCTAAGCATGGCTAAGCATATATTCGATCCTCGACCTATACCGCTTAAAGGTGTAATATCTGGACAAGGAATTTATATGCATCAAGTGGTTCCATTCAACTCTTATAACCTAATGCATCAATCATAAGTACTTAAGTAATCATTTGTAAAGCACTGGAGACTTAAAATGCTCCGGGGCTTGCACGGGATCCGACACAAGTCGGCCAGTTAGCTTGCACCAACTTGGTGACATCTCCGGTCCTAGCACTTGTCGTGGTCCTTCCATCTTCGGATAGATCCACCAAACACCATCTTCGGTTTGACTCCACATCACCTCCTTCACGTGGTTTATCTAGCGTACCTAAATGAGATGCAAGATGCAGGTGTATGAATACATGGAAGTGCAATAGGCAATGCATCGCATGCAGTAAGTAAGACAAGCACAAGGTTACATTAACATGCACAAGCACTTCACATTGCTTACTATAAATATCGCACAATTTATCATGCCACGATAGCAAAGAAGATGACAACACCAAGCATGACACAAGTTTCCTAAGATCTCAGGTACTCTAACTCAACCATCATCAAAGGTATGAGCCACACTTAGCAAAATATAAGCAAACAACTATAATTGGAATCTGTCAATTTCTGGACATGCAAACAGCAGCTACAAGATTTAGCTATAACTGGAGTTACACAAATCAAAATGACTTGCAAGAAGACATTCTGGAAAGCTTATGAAGTTATCTACAATTCATATTTAATCATCTTAGCATGATTCTCAAGTTAATTAAGTCAAATATACCCATTTACAGAAACTGGTCTAAACAAGACAGAGAGCAGCCATTTCTGAAACCCTACTTTAAACAGGCATAACTCATAAACCACAAGGCCAAATACCACCAAATTTTAACAGGAGCTAGATACATGAATTATATACAACTTTGTTATTATCCCTAAAAACTCATTCAAATCCTAACTAGATCAAACACTAGCATCTTTCAGATCTGCTCAGAATAAAATCAAAACCTGACAGAAGACTTAAAAGTCATGTAACTCCTACACTATCTGGCCTATGGCCTTACAATTTGAACACAAGCAAGATTATGAAATTTGCTACAACTTTTGTATTCACTACAACCATAGCAAACATCATTTACACCACAAAAATAATTGCACAAGCAAAACTGCAAATCCAGCCCAACAGCAGTGGTATAGAAAACTGATAGCATCTTCAGAGAAGCATAACTAGAGTTCTAGACTTCCAACAAACATGAACCATAACTTTTTGAAAAGCTTAGGAAGTTACCTACAACTTTCTTATTCTCATATTAAGATGATTCTACAGTTAGAAGGGTCAATTAATCCAATAATTGCATCTCTGTCCAAAACATAGACAGAAACTAACATGCCACTTTAAACAGCTATAAATGGAGTTATACATGTCCAATAAATGTGGTTCTAGACTCTTTAGAAAGCTTAGCAAATTCTAAACAACTTTGTTGTAAACACCTAAAAGCTAATTCTACTAGTAAGAAGGCTCCACAGTAAGAACAAGGAAACCCTGTCTGGGTTTGGGCAGAAACAGCCACAGAGATTTAAGCAAGTATAACTCAAGATTTACTTAGCCAAAAATCATGATATTTAACTTTTTGGAAAGCTTAAGAAAAGTACTAAAACTCATGTATTGTCATCAAATCATGATTCATAACTTAACTGAGCCAATTAATTCAAACATGCAGAACTGTTCAGAATAGGAGCAAATCAAAACAGGGCATTTGTTATTTTTATAACTCTTAAACTATAAATCCTAAACTCATGAAATTTTTACCAGACAACAACAATCACCTTAGTAGCACTCCACAAAAATTTCACATTTATTTGAGCACATCAACTGCAGTTATATAAAAAAACAAGTAAGACTAGCATTCAAACCCTAACTGCACAAATCCCTTTTTACAGCTACAACTTTAAACTAAAACCTGACATATTATAGATCTAGTGCATAGAGAATTTCACAAGGATTCCAAAAAGTCCACATTTGTTATTTTACGATTTTTCTACTAATTATTACGATTTTCCAAAGTTCAGCACAGAAATCTGCAAAAGAAAAGATTAATCCGAAAAAAGGAAAATACTTTTGCATTAGGAACCCTGGAAATCTTAGAAACCAACAAAGCCCATATATGTAAATACATGTGTCTGGCATTTATGCAAAGTGAACACATGAAAAGCTTCTATTTCCGATTTACTCCCTCTTCTTCTTCCTCTGGACGCTGGACGCAGGAAACGGCGGCCGCGGTCGGGGGTGTCACCGGGGAGGTGGCCGGCTGTTCGTCGGCGAGGAGCAGGCCAAGGTTGAGGTGCACCGGTCGACGAGGTGTGCTGGCAGCCGGCCTGATGACGCCGTGGTCAGGCCGCGGCTGGCCGGCTCGGCAACTCCAAGCTGCTGCCGCCGACCGGGCTCGGTGCAGGGAACGGCGAGGCGCGACGAGTCAAGGCCGCGGTGGCTGGCTGCGGTCCTGCCGTGGCTGGCAGCGGTGGGCAGAGCAGCTTGAGAAAGGAGGAGGAGAGGAGCATGGTGGCTTTCGCTTGCTGAAGAACGAAGAAGCGCCGGACGGCCTGGCTTGGTTCCTGGCGGCAGATGGGGAAAGGAGAGGGAGAGAGTGGAGAGGAGGGTGCTGTCCCATTACTTGAGCACGGCGAAGTGTAAGCGAGGGCAGCACGTAAGAGCCACGCGGCGCGAGCAATGCAACACGCGGCCTGCAGCTCATGCACGGTGTCGGCACTGTTCAACAAATTTCAAATTTCCAATTCTACCTCAAACATACCACTGAAACTCATATTTCGTGCCTCCGTAACTCCTAAACCACGACGAGTTAGCAAAAACTCTATTAATAAAAGTTGTAGATCTACGCGACATCTCCAACTTTTCTTAAGGCGTCAAAGTCTGATTCGGCCTGGTTGGAGAGATACAAGGCTCCAAAGAAGGGTAAACGAAAACTGAAATCTCAGTTTCAGTCCATTAAGGACTTAGCCAAATTTTTGAGCTCCAAAACAGCCATGGATTCCAACTTGAGGGCTCGGTTTGACTTGCTTCAAAGCTGATCTAGCTCTTGACCATTAAACAAAGTTTGTTCTACTCTACTCAAACTTCAACTTTGATTTAAGGTGCAACTCCATGCAAGCACTATAAGTGATTGGTCAACACAGGTCAAAGTAGCATCGCGTAAAGCTTAAATCCAAGTTTTAGACCGATGAAGGTATTTTCTTGTCCTCCGCTCAACACGAACCCTTCATGACTTTTTGTTGTAGATTTCAATTTGAGTCGTTTGGGCAAGGTAGCAAGGTTTGGTTGACGATCTATAATTCCATTCACTTAATAAAGCAATCCAAGAAAGATTATAACTTATCATTTCATGTAACTTTTTGATTCCAAACTTCACGAAACTTTTACAATCATCCATGTGGGTGGAAATTGATGTGAGGCACATGAAAGAAGCACCTTCAACCTTACTTAGGTATATATCCGAAAAGGGCCAATAAGCAAGCAAAGGTGTGTCGCCCAAGTTTAAGTTGGAGCTCGCTCTTGTAGAATTGATCTTGACACCGTCATCACCACTTAACATGTCATGTTTGAGCTCCAACCCATTGCTTAATTGGTGACAAACACCTGGGGTGTTACAGCAGCATATATGAGTAGAAGTTTTCCTAGTCCAAATATCATTTATGGCTCTGGTAGGAATTCAAGCTTTGTCATACAAGAAACTCATCATAAAGCATTTTTATATTTTTTAAAAGGTAAATCTTCGGAACTCTAGTATCACTTGGAACAAGATAAACAGCAGTTCAGACCTTCTCATATCATATCCGTCAATTAGCTAGACTTAGATCAAGCATATGCTACCCACGAGTTTCAAGTTCAAAGTAAATTCTTATATCAAAACAGTCTTATCCAAAACCTGGGAGAATTCAAGGCTAAAAACTAGGTACTTGAAAGGAATTATGACAATGCAACCATTCATCATTTCTATCGTAAGAGATTATCTTCAGAGTCCTTTTATTTATTTAGCTCTTTTCTCCTTTTTTAAGAAAAATCAATCTAGAAAGAAAACTAAACACACTTTTTATTTTGTTTTCAAGTTTTAAGATCACACTTTATAATATATATAACTGGCTAAGATAAATTTTTATTTTGTTATGCATCTTTTTATTTCTTTAGCTAATATAAAGCAAACTTACTAATAATAAAACTAAAGGAAGGAGATACTTAGCTAGATACATGGGGGATGCTCCTCCCCCAAGCTGGATGTTGTCATGGTCGATTGTTGGATGTTGATTGATCTTTCTTAGAGCAGGTTTGTCGGCGTATGTCCTTCTCATCCACGAGTAGAGTGAGATAAAGACAACCGAGTGAACTTACTCTTGATCATGTGAATCATCCTGCAAAATACTCCAACAAGAACAAACTCATGGCTCGATTAAGATAAGGGGTTAGCGGTCAGCCATTCAGAGAATTGTTCTTGTGGGTTTAGATAGATCTTCTAATGACAGAATTTTAACAGGATGTCTATCTAATATTTTTGGATTTTCTATTTTTTTTATATGTAAGAAAGAAAATATGTAGGCATAGTATATATATATTTTTTATTTTTATGCCACCACGGTGAATATTCCTTGGGCTTGTTACAGCATGAAAATTATTCACATGGGGCTTAAGGATGCAATAATATTTTTATTTTCTTTTCTTATGCTATGATGATCTGCAGTAATAAAACTTTTTATTTTTCTTTATATGCAGAAAATGAAATATAACTAGATGTATGCATATATTTTTAACTAATGCAATGCTAATGTAGAAAAGTACATATGCTAAAGTAAGAACAATTCATGCAATACTGAAAATAAATATGGATAACTACCGATATTACCTCACGGCGAGGGTTCAGATTTTTAAGTCCTCCAGATAGGACTTTACTCCAGTCTTATTTATTCTTGGGGTGCAGCATCCAATCTCGGTGATGGAGACCCTGATGGTTGCACCTATTGTGATTCTGATGATGTCACCTTCTCCTTCCACACCTGCTTGGCTGGTGGGCTTGACTTAGGTGGTGTAGGTTCCTTTTTCACAAATTATTCAGGTTGTTCATCTTCCTCCCATTCATTCCACAGGGGTTGGTTCCCTTGACGTCGGGATGATCGACGTCTCCTCCTGGAGCGGTTCTTCTTCGGCTGCTCATAAGTAGTATAACTATTGAAATAATAGCATACCTTTTCTCTAGGGAATTGGAAGTGGACTTGTTCAGATCCGACATAGATGATCGCATTGGTGGTGTTGAGGAACGGTCTTCCTAGGATGATGGGTGTATCATCTTCATCTTCTCCCATGTCCAAAACCATGAAGTCGGCAGGGGCAAAGTGGTTGTGTATTCTTAGCATAACGTCCTTTGCTATTCCTTCTGGGAATTGGATTGATTGGTCTTCCATCTGCAACTGCATATATGTAGGGTATAAGGGTTTGTTACCAAATAAATATTCATATGTTACCTTGGACATTATGTTGACACCCGATCCAATGTCACAGAAGGTCTTGTGGAATATTCTTTGTCCAATGGTACACTCGATCGTCGGTACACCAGGATCATCCTTCTGTGTAAGGAATGGTGAAGCGAGGAGGTGGCCGTACTCTGATCTGAGTGTATTGATCATGTTGATTGATTCTTCTTGTGGCTGCCTGACCTTGTTCTTCCTTCTTCTTCTATTGTTCTTCTTCTTAGTCACTGTTGTCTCTTCAAACGTTTACGACATCTGCGGATGTCTAGGAGATTGCAGGATATGATTCTTGAAAGAAAACTTCTCTTTCTTGTCCTTAATTGTGAAGCAGATCTTTGCACTATCCACGTAGATGATGGCCTTTGCGGTGCTTAGGAAAGGTCGGCCCAAGATGATGGTGCCCTTTCATCTCCACCTATTTCCAAAACCACAAAGTCTATGGAAATATATGATTGTCCCACTCGAATAATGGCGTCTTCAAGAACTCCCTTGGGGTAGCAGAGTGACTGATCTGCATGCTGCAAACGCATATTTGTGTATAACAAAGGATCTCCTTGGATTTTCTCATAAATTACCTTAGGCATGATGTTGACACTTGCTCCGAAGTCATAGATAGCTTCCTAGAAGATGTGAGGTCCAATGGTGATGGGGATGACAGGTCTCCCAGGATCGCCCTTCTTGTCGGGTAGTGAATAATCTATCCACCTTCCCGTCGATGGCTCCGTGTAGTAGTAAGCTGCATTGTGAATATCGACAAGGTTTGTAGTTTCAAGATCTTCTGGTTGCCCTAGAATCTTACCTTTGTCAGATGGAGGAACAGTAGCCGCCAGCTGAGCTATTTGTGATTCTATCATTTTATTAAAGCTATGTTGGTTCTTAATGGTAGAAGCAAAGCTATCTATTCTATTACTTATATTTTCTAAAATTTTATCATTGGTAGCTACCTTCTTAGATAATCCTTCCATGAGTCTATATTAGCAAGCAATTAATTCTCTCAAAGGTGGTTGATTGAAGTTATTATAATTGTTACCTTGAGGGTTACCTTGGTAGTTACTTTGGTAGTTCGGCCTATGTTGCTGGTTCCATCCTTGATTTTGTTGAGGACTATAGTAGTTGTTGTTGACGAAGTTCACATCCTAATGGGTTTTAGGGCAGTTGTTCCCTGAATGCCCAGTGTTTCCACACTCTTCACATGTCATGCGGGAATCCTGAATGTGCATGACTTCTTTCTTCTCATTAGCTCGGTCTTTGAGCTTCTTCATCAGCAGGTCCATCTTGGCAGATAGCATATCTACCTCCTTGAGTTGATGCATACCTCCACCTCTCTTCCAGATCTGAACATGTTCTCCATTCCAACCTTGGTTGGAGGCCATCTTCTCTACAAGAGCTGTTGCAGCTAGAAGTGTGAGTGACAGGAAAGCACCTCCAGCAGCAGCATCTATAGTCTCACGGGTACTGTTGGTCAACCCGTGGTAGAAGGTCTGCATGAGTAGCCAATTTTCCATCCCATGATGAGGACATTCTGATATGTAATCTTGAAAGCGTTCCCATGCCTCAGGGACAGATTCATCATGTTGTTGCTGAAAGCTTGAGATTCTCCCACGCAGAGCATTGGCCTTGCCTATGAGAAAGAACTTGGCTAGGAAGGCAGTGGAGCAATTATCTCATGTAGTATTTCTATCTTTGTTGGCGTAGAACCACTGCTTCGCCTTCCCCAAGAGTGAGAATGGGAAGAGGCAAAGTAGTATGGCGTCCTTGGTTACTCCTTTAATGGAGATGTCCAGGAAGTGTTGGAGATGTGCACTCGCATCTTCATGTGCCTTTCCACAAAACTAGCTAGCTTGCACCATGTTGATGAGAGATGGCTTGAGCTCGAATCCATTGTCTCCAACATTGACATTGGGTCCAGTATGGATGTTGGCAGTGGTTGGAGCAGAGAATTCACGAAGAGTCTTGTCAGCCATGGCTTCAAATTTAGGTGTTAAGTTTCGCCTTATACGGTTGTCTTCCAATTCAGAAGCTGGGACTTTCTTGAGTTTGGCTCTAGTTCTCTTGAGTAGTGCTTCTGGATCGTCAACGTAGTTTGTCGGAAGGTCAAAACCAATCATATATTACCCTGCATAAGATACACAAGTAGACAAAACAAGGGTAATCCTGCTTGAGCAGGGGTCAATGGTTATCTCGATCACATCAATAAGTATAAGTTTATCAATACTTCCTTTGTCTAGCTACCTTCTCCGGCAACAGTGCCAGAAATGCTTGTTGGTATTTATTAACTTGTCACTTGTTTTAGTAGCCACCTATTAATTACCTATATCTCCTAACATTACTTTACTAGGTTGTCATCCCTAGTGATGGTGCCAGAGATGCTTGTTGGTACTGTCTAGCATCACTACTAGAATAATACTAAGTAGTTCTTTATCATTTTATGTGACTAGAAAAAATATAAAGATATATGAATGAAAAGGAATCTACAAGCGCACAGATAATTATACCATTGTAGCACTTCACCCGAGAGTATTCCAGGTATCATTATTTATATTTTACTACAGGGAAGGTCTAGCATGGACAAGTATTGATAATTTATACCATTGATGGAGAAGTAAACCATAGCCAATATTCTACACATAACAGGGGCAAGTCAGAGGATAAGAGATATGAAAAGTATTGATCAATGATGATGATAAATCACTCAGAGTACTCCTTTCTATGGCATTAGCATGGTTAGGTAGAATATTAGAGGAATAATTCTTAGGTCATTCTTAATTACATGTCAAAGCATACATTGATTAGTGCAATTACACCTAGTAATCAAGGCTAAGATCATCTTTATATATATATAAGGGATATTATTAAGGAAGATTAGGAACAGAGCTTGCCCTTCCTTCGTAACCACATCCTACGTGCTACCTATATCGGGGAGTGGACTACAAAGCACTCAATGGGAGTGTCACCTCCGTGATCTACCACATGGCCCGGAATATAGGGTGTATCCGTAGGTAAACAACATATAAGCACTACGCTTACACAATGTCGACCACTCATCCCGTGTACTTTGGATCGAGCGCTTTGCGAACTTATGCATAAACATAATGATAAACTAGCTATACTAAGTATATAATCAAAGTAGATGATGAACATTATAACAAAGAACAAGAATAAGATGAATACTAATATTGTCACAACAATTGTAGTAAACATATAAAAATAATGGAGATACAAAAGAGAGGGGGTACCAGGATTATACCAAGCCACGCTCTTGACACGATCGGGAATCCAAGCGAAGCCTGCTTGCCTCCCTCTAGACCTAACCTAACTAGTTATGCCCTAGAATTGATGGAGCTCTGAGGATGATTAGGGTTTCTGTCTTCTCAAATGACTTGATGCCTCAAGGGTGGCAGGGGCTGGTATATATAGCCCAAAGCATCAAACGTGAGCCCTTGGATCAAACCGACTTAAGAAATGACGTAGATGCAACCTGAGAGGCGGTGGAGAACCGACATTGCAACGTAGAGACCGACATGTGGGACCAGGGGCTGGGCAGCCTGCAGGTGGGGCCGGGCATGGTGTCCTCTAGAACCTTCTAGTGTCCGTTTCGCGGCGGATAAGCGCAATTAAATCTGACATGTAGGTTGTTGACACTGAAATTTGGTAATTTATTGCCAATGAAAGTTTACGGAAGAAGGCTGATAATTTGATGAATATTGAGTTAAAACGGCAGATTTGAGGATACATGACAAGAAAGGATATGTGCTACATCTTCAATACGAATCAGTCCAGAAGCAATATTGGTATTCAAAAGAAGAGCAAACCGGTTTAATTATCATTGGCATACTTATAGCTGAGCAAGCAAGATGGCCGGATTAAGATACATATGCGTGGCATGCATGTCCTTTATACCTTGCAATGCTAATATGCATACACGTATACCAGGTTATTGTGGTGAAAGATTGCAGGCTCGGTCAGACGAGGGAATCGGCTAATGATGTAAAAAAGAAGAGAAGAAAATCTCCGATAATGAACAGAAGTCCGCGGCAAAAGATCAGACAGCTGGGGTCACCTGTACATATCGGAGTTCTCATATGCCTACTGACTCTGTTCGCTGGGAAAAATTTGGAGAAATATGAATAAATTTAGAGTAATTTATGAGAGAGTGAACAGTGAAAATCAGTAAAATTCAGCTGGTTTTCTTAGCAGCCGAACTGCCCCGCTATCTTATTTGTTACATACATGCTATACGAGCTGTCAGAGACAAACAAATAAAGAAAAGGGTCACATGCATGCACATGGGACTTGAGGTGGATGCCAGCAAGATATACATGCATACGTGACACCAGACTTGCATATTCAGATACTAGTAGCATGTTCGTTGGCTCGTATACGATCATAAATTATAAGTTGGAATAGTATTTTTCTCTCACACTAAATCAGCCAGCAGTAAATAATCCACGATCATTTACGACGAAACGAATAGGCCGTAGAAGTGCTCATACACGTACGGCCAGTTATTCCTATTTGCTTCAGTTAATATATAGATATATGCTGCTAGCGCCAGAAGCCGTACACGAAGGAGTTAGGAAAGAGTTCGGCTTCAATACCTGAGGAAGGAATACTTTATTATTAATTGGCCGAGCTACACAAGCAAGTTAAAAGATCTCGGTGGTGTACATACATGAACAAAAGGAAAGCTAGATGGATCAAGAGTTGGCTTGTACGTGAAGACTAACCGCCACACTTAGCATGCTGGACAGCTGGAGGCCAAGGACCCCTGGTTGTATTAGTGCTGGATTTAGATATCACGCATAGCGGAATTAGTAGGGAACATAGATTTGTTTTCGGCTTGTACGCGAAGGAACCTTCTGTGCATGTACGTATACAAGAGCCCTATTCTGTATCGCCGAAGCCCAGGCACCCGTATAAATATAAAGGGTTATGGCACATCGTAAAGGATACACACATCAATCAAAATCAGTCTTTACTTTTTCGGCTTCACGCTAACCCTTAGGAGTAGGAGTAATGTAGCTTTTCGACGAGTTCTTCAGCAAACAGGGCTGCATCGACTAATCGACCTCCAGCTTGCTTGTGAGTACCGTCACGACTTGTATTATGCTTGTAAAACTGCATCAGCTGATTGATCTTTTATGAGCCATAATATAAGTTAGTTATCGATCTGTATCGTAGTTTGTAAGGCCGCATTAGCTGATTGATCTCTTACAAATCATAATATAGATCAAAGTTATCGATCTTGTGTTAAATAACTTGTTGTTTAATACAATATCACCAGTTATCGAATCTGCTAAGATTAATAAAAGTTTCCTTCCTGTTTTTTTGTTGATTCACCAGTTATCGATCTTGTTATAATTAATGTTTTATTAATTATAACAAATCACCTGATTGAGATAGAGATAGATCGGTATCATATCATCTTAATTGGTCGTCCTTTGATTTGGTCACGCTTAAAATCTCATAATTGATGACTTAATTCCGCTAGATCAGTTGTTTTATCTCTATTCCAATCAAACATAGTATGCATCCAAAGACATGTTTCAATCTTGAATAAACTCGACACTACTATAGCTGCATTGATTCGGTCGAACCTCACTGGTAAGACTTTAGATTAGAAATTATTGATTAGTGGTTTTGTTCATGATCGAGATATGTACTATGTTTGCTATGCCTGCATCGGCTATTTTAGCCGATTGCCTATGCTCTCACACATATAGCATGTTTTTAATGAATCTGTTAACATATAGATGGTTTTATAGATTATTAGGCTCTAGTGTGTTATCATTATCATAGCTGCATCGATCCGGTCGAACCTCACTGTTGATGATAATAGATTAGATTCATATTGTTTATGGATTCATTTATGGTAAACAGTCGATTGTTCGCGTGTTATACTTTTTTTATCAAACTTATCAGCTCAACGTTTTATATTGATCATGTTCTATTTAGCCAATAATGTTTTCTTATATTGCTTTATTGCTGGATGTCGACTCTGTAGTCGATGGCCATATCAATCGGCTATTTGGCCACATATTGGAACTGTCAGGTACAACACCGACATATTCCACCTTAAACTACTGATTATTCTCTCATTGTCAATTACATGGTCAAATTGACTGGCACGCCTTTAGTCCCGAAACCGACCATTCTTGTTTTGAAGCTAAGCAAATCTTCGGGTTCACTCCGTCAAGATCATCCGGCTTGCTGTGTGTTGATCACATCGCCACATTTTTGTGTCAACATAGGTCCACCTTGACGGTTTTCTGGTTAAACCCTGCAGAAAATACAGATTCACCAAAACTCGTGGAATTTATTAGTTAAAACCCTAGACCTTTGTTGGTGATCATATTTATGCCCTTATTTATGTTTCTTTGTCGGTTTATAATAGTTGTTAACTATCGTCAACAAGCTTCAAGGCATCCAACCTCACACTACTTGGGGTTCTCCAATTTCAACTGCTCAGTTACAGGCTATGCAGAAAAATGATGCTATTCTTCATTTGGTTGAGTTACATGTTGTTGATGACAATGGTACAGAACAGTTTGAAATTCCAGAGCCTATTCCTCCAGCTATCCAAGCAATCATTGATAAGTTTCAGGTCATTTTTCAACCTCTGCCCCATTTACCACCTTCCAGGCCTGGTGACCATTCAGCCCTTGTTTAGTTCGCGAAAAGTTTTCCCAAAAAGTGCTATAGTACCCATCATATCGAATCTTGCGATACGTGCATGGAGCATTAAATGTAGACGAAAAAAAAACTAATTGCACAGTTTGGTTGGAAATTGCGAGACGAACGTTTTGAGCCTAATTAGTCCATGATTGAACACTAATTGCCAAATAAAAACGAAAGTGCTACAGTATCCCAAATTCCCAAATTTCGCGAACTAAACAAGGGCTCAATACCACTTCTACCAGGAGTGCAACCTTTCAGGATCAGACCTTACAAATATAATCCTTTTCAAAAGGATGAAATTGAGAGGCAGATTGTTGAATTGTTACAGAAGGGGTTGATACAACATAGTACAAGTCCCTTTGCATCCCCAGTTTTGCTTGTCAAGAAGAAAACTGGTGACTGGAGACTCTGTGTGGATTTCAGAAGGCTTAATGCACTAACAGTAAAGAACAAATACCCTCTTCCAATTATTGATGAACTTATTGATGAATTGTCAGGTGCTGCTTGGTTTACCTCTTTGGATTTATGCTCTGGTTTTCATCAAATCCGGATGGCACCTGGTGAAGAGTATAAAACTGCTTTTCAAACCTATAATGGTCATTATGAGTACAATGTGATGCCATATGGAGTTACAGGAGGGCCTGGAACCTTCCAAGGAGTAATGAATGAAGTTTTAGCACCATTTCTGAGAAGATTTGTGGTGGTTTTTATTGATGATGTCCTCATCTATAGTAAATCTTGGGAAGAGCATCTCTCTCACATTACTCAAGTTTTTCAAACTTTTCTTCAGCACTAGTTTTTTGTGAAGCTCTCTAAATGTTCCTTTGCAAAACAGAAGCTTCACTATCTGGGTTATGTGATTAGTGTTGAAGGTGTGGCCACTGATCCAAGCAAGGTTCACATTATTGCAACATGGCCCATTCCAACTTCAGTAAAGGAACTTAGAAGTTTTCTTGGTATGGCTGGGTACTATAGAAAATTTGTGAGACACTTTGGGATGCTGGCTAGACCACTCACTAACTTACTGAAGAAAGAAGTACAATATATCTGGACATCTGAACACACCGCTACTTTTCAAGCTTTGCAGCAAGCTTTGATGACTGCAAGTATTTTAGCTCTCCCAGATTTTCCCAAGACTTTTGTGATTGAAACAGATGCCTCTGACAAAGGGATTAGAGCTGTTTTGCAGCAAGGAGGCCATCCTATTGCATATGACAGTAAAGAATTAGGTATTAAGGCTCAAGGGTTGTCAACTTATGAGAAAGAAAGTATGGACCATTGGAGGCCCTATTTGTTACAAGCTGAATTCAAACTGACCAGAAAAGTTTAATTCACCTTGATGATCAGAGACTGACCACACCTTGGCAACATAAGGCCTTGACTAAGCTATTGGGGATCAGCTACAAACTGGTTTATAAACAAGGCAAGGAAAACAAGGTAGCTGATGCATTATCTAGAACTACACATGGCCCTGTCCATGAGTTATCAGCCATTGTGTTTGTGCAGTCTACTTGGCTTCAAGATTTGCAATCTGCTTATCTCAAGGACCCCAAATCAGCCCAGTTACTGCAGGAATTGTCTGTTAGTTCTCCCTGTGGACATTTCACATTGGTGGATGGTATTATTTATTTTAAATCTAGAGTTTGGGTTGGAGATACTGCAGTTATTCAAAACAACATCAGCCAAGCCTTACACTCTAGTCCAGTTGGTGGTCACTGAGGTGCAGAAGCTACTTATCAAAGGATTAAAAAACTATTTGCTTGGCCACGTCTCAAACAAACTGTTCAGCAGTTCGTCTCTGCATGTTCTGTTTGTCAGCAGGCAAAAACTGAGAAGGTAGCCTATCCTGGCCTTCTGGCTCCTTTACCAATCCCTGATGGAGCTTGGCAAACAGTATCCTTAGATTTTATTGAGGGTCTCCCCAAGTCAGACAAATACACTTGTATTTTGGTTGTGGTGGATAAGTTTTCAAAATATGCCCACTTCTTACCCTTGTCTCACCCATTCGCAGCCTTTCAAATTGCTATGGTCTATATGACTCAGATTTATAAGCTACATGGTCTTCCTAAGGTGCTGATTTGTGACAGAGACAAAATCTTTACCAGTCAAGTTTGGAAGGAGCTTTTCAAGTTACTCAAGGTTGATTTGCACATGAGTATAGCTTACCATCCCCAAACTAATGGGCAAACGGAGAGGGTTAATCAGCGCCTTGAAACATATCTTAGATGCTTTGTCCATGCTATGACACCAACAAAATGGTCTTCTTGGCTGCCATTAGCTGAGTTCTGGTATAATACCTCTCTCATCATTCTTCCTTGGGCTATACACCATTCAAGGTTCTGTATGGACATGATCCTAACCAACTTGGTATTGATGTGGTGGAGTCCTGTGAACATGGTGATCTTAACACTTGGCTCCAGGAGCGTGAGTTGATGCTTCAACTAGTTCGGCAACATCTCAACAGAGCTCAGCTTAAGATGAAACATTTTGCTGATAACAAGCGTTCCTTTCGTCAGTTTGCAGTTGGTGACTCATTGTATCTAAAACTGCAACCTTACATACAAACTTCATTAGCTACCAGATCTTCTAACAAGTTAAGCTATCGTTACTTTGAGCCATTCAAGATCACTGACAGAATTGGCTCGGTGGCTTACAGGCTGGCTTTACCTGAAACAAGCTCCATTCACCCTATATTCCATGTTTCCCAGTTAAAGAAGTCCATATCTGCATCTCATCAGGTATCTACTGAATTACCTGACCAATCCATTCAGTTACAGGTTCCTCTTCGCATTTTGGATCGTCGGCTCCACCGTCAACTGGATCAGGTTATCCCCCAAGTCCTGATTCGGTGGTCAAATCTTCCACCTCAACTGTCTACTTGGGAAGATGAAGCAGCCCTGCACCAAGATTTTCCACGGGTTCCGGCTTGGAGACAAGCCGTTTCTCAAGGAGGGGAGATTGTCACCAGTGTTGGTACTGCTGCTGAAGATCATGGAGATCAAGTGGAGGAGGAGGCGCCTCAGGATGATGGGCCGCGAACCAGTAAGCGGGCCTCTAAACCAAACAAGCGCTACACTGGGCCGGACTGGGCGTAGGAGGAAACAAGCCCATGTAACGGGCGGGTGCGTGTGCATCCTGTAAAAGAAGAGCATCGAGAGGAAGGCAATTTGAGTTTGATCTTGTAACAGAAACCCGGCAAGTAGTCGAGCGAAAGATGCGCTCCCCAAAAACCAGATCCATAGTGCATAGCATGGTTCCGAAGGCATGCGCTCCCAGGTTACCTGTGCGCGCGGGTGTTCCCATGACGAGGAAACTCGAAGACAGCAACAACGGAGAGTGGGAGGTACGTGGTGGTTATGCGGTGTGTTTAAGAGATACAAACAGAGGACACCCTTTATTAAGGCCGAACCTGGATGCCGTGACACCCTTTAAAATTAGGCCAAGCCCAATTATATTAAAATCCAACGATCCTCACCAAATTCTAAGGCACACAAAAGAATGCCCTCAGTTCTACGGGTGTTTTTACAACATGTAGGCAACAAAAAAAGAAGACCAACACGTTCCAGTGGCTATTTATATACATTGTTATTTTACGGAGGGAAACATGATTCTGAAAATACGGCCTCATTGTCACTGCAGCTTCAAGCATGCCCTTATTGCTGACATACCAATGAGTCCATATCAATTTCCAGGACTTCTATCGTTCCCCGATATTCAGTTCTGATCACGAGCCTACATGATATAAGTGTTCCCAGTCAGAAGTTTAAGGCCACAAAAAAAAAAGTGAAGATGGAGAAGCGAGGGATTTCATCTTCATGAAAGCACGTGGGGACTCTTTCCAAATTCCAGTACACCTTTTGCGTGTGTTATCAGTGAAACAACAAAATGGATCAGTGCATTGTTTAGTGCACTATTTCAACAATCAACTATAAGATCTCGTCTGGTAGGGTTCTCTAAACTGTTTCTGGAGAATCGTCTATCAAACAAAAACTGATTCTAAGGGAAAAAAATAAGAATCTGTATCAAAGGATACATAGTCAATACCAATTTTATGACATTAAAAGAGTATCATTAGATACAACATCGAAATATATTTTCATAGTACACTTATTTGGTGTTATAGATGTTGATAATCTTCTCTATAAAGTTTGCCAAGTTTAAAATAGTTTGACTTATGATAAATCTGCTAGAAGTTGATTAATTTTAAGATGAAAGGAGTAAGTCGGACAAAGCACCACACACAATTTATTACTTTTTCAAAATTAACAAAACAAAATAATTGAGGTGAAATGAAACAAGTCAACTATAGTAACGGACCAAGATCCTAAGGATTCCCCATAGGGCTGACTACACGGCAAGTAGATGGGCCGGCCCACGGTCTGCCAAAAAGGCACGGAACAAGGTGGTGTGACTTCCAAAGAAAGAAGAACCGACCTAATCGGATTACCGAAAGTCTATCTTTTGTAGGCTAGAACTCTTCTGTTGTAACCGACTAGGACTAAAATTATGCGTCTGCCCTTTGAACTATATAAAGAGAGGCATGAGCACCCCTCTCGTAACATATCATACAAAGCAATCCAACGCAAGGCAACACGCCACACAGGACATAGGGTACTATGCTATTCAGCGGCCTGAACCTGTATAAATCGCTGTCTCGCGTTAATAACCATCGAGTTTAGTTTACGCCGAAGCCCAACCAATCCTCGCTTCAGGTAACCCCGTAGCAAGGTTGCCGGTCATCAGACACCGACATACATATGCTATAAACTCGGTTAATAACTAAGCATACTTCTAAAACATGCAAAGATGCTAAACATACTTCTAAAATCGGTTATTTCGGGTGTCCCTTTATTCATAATAAATTATACTATTACAAATATGCAAAGATGCTAGTGGTGGAAAATTACAAAAATTAGCAAAGTAAGTAATGAAATATATACCTCTTTGAGCCTACAAATCCAAGGCATTTGATCATGGAGCCAGATGTGCAGCTAATAGTTTTCAGAAGCCTGAAACATGCAAAGTATCACAATTAGTGGTACTAGCCCATTAACATTTGCTCCAATGCGACCTAGAATCTTACGTTAAGTATTAAAAGTTTAGTAAATAAATTTATTATGTGTAACCAATAAAAATTGATTATCTTTACTCTCTATGTTTTCATTTGCTAAAACAATGCCCATTCCATATATATAATTTGATGGTGATAATAAATTTACCAATTACTTTGTATATCTTTTCATCTTTAATTTACTTTCAATCTTTGTGGGTTTTTAATATGTATTTGATTAAAAAATTAGCTTAATTTATATCAACTCTTGTTGCATCTTTTTTGACATCATGAATTAATATTTTAGCTTTAAAATTTTGATCCTACTAGTTCTTGCAATTTTATCATCCACATATTAAGTTCATAATGTAGTGATTATTGTATATTTTACTTAACATTTTCCTCCTAGGTCCTAGACTCCACTCTTAGTTACTCAACATTCATGCATCACAACACTAAAGTGTCGAATTTCCTCTATCCAAGAATTAAACATGTAGTATTATTCTATAAAAAATAGAGTGCTTACAACTAAACTAGTAATGATATGTCAAAATATATAAATTTATATAAAAAGTAACAACTTAAAAATTTAATTATATAGGTTCAACATGATTTAAAAAGGTTTTTAGGCTCACTGCTATGTGGTTTAATATGGAATATTTATTGAGAATGATAGCCTACGGAAGTATATATTTGTCACTAATGTACGCTTTTATAGTTGGTAAATGTAGTGTCATGTAACGTTTATGTTTAATTTGAATTTAACAGTGGTTTAACGTGATAATTTAGAAACATATATAATATATGTTCTTATTTGATTCCTTTCCAATTTCCATACACTAGTACACAAATGATTTTGCGAGCCGGTGAATTTTAATTAACTGAGGCGGGTAGGCTGGGCGGCCGCCTTTGATAATCAGTGGCAGGGTCGTCCGCCGAGCGCCCACCTCGGTTAATGCTTAACGGAGGCGAGCAGCATTAGGCAGTCGTCATAAGGCATCCATTAACCAAGGCGGGCAACTTAAGACGTTCGACTCTGTGAATCGATTATTTTCGGAGGTGGTCGTTCTAAGCATCCTCCTCTACAAATCTATTTACGGAGACAAGCGCCTTAAAATGTCCGTCTCGATTAAAGATTGCAATAAAAATAATTCATAACTTTTTAATATGAACTCGGATGAAGACAAATTTTATATCAAAATTGTAGTTCTCGACGAGATCTACAACCTTGTAGTTGAAAAGTTTTTGAATTGAAACTGTTTAGGGTCCTAAAATATTGTTGTAAGTGCACAGATTTTGAAATTTAAAATTTAAAATTATCGAACGATCTCCGATGTTGACATGGTCTATAGAAAAGATATAGTTCCCAATAGAATCTACAACTTTGTAGTTGAAAAGTTTTTAATTTGAAGATGTTTAGAGTCCCAAATATGTGTTCGAAGGTTATAGATTTTGAAATTTAAAATTTAGAATTCCTAAACGATCTCAAATGTTCACATAGTTAATATTAAAGTTCTAGTGTCCGACCTGATCTACATGTTTGATATTGACAAGTTTTTGATTTAAGGTCATCTAGAGTACGTCTCAAATATGTGTTTGAAATTCACATGTTATGAGACTCAATTTTTAAAAATTTTCAAACTATCTCTGATGAAGTTACACCATATACCAAAGTTGTAGTACTTGACAAGATTTAAACTTTGTAGTTAACAGTTTTTTTTTTCATTTGAGTTCATTTATTAGTAGCCAAAATATCCAATATAAGATTACGAAATATTGATATAAAAAGATAGCATATTATATATAGACATGAATGAGTGTGCGATGTAGTGATAGACAGTAGTAATGTTGAGCAGTAGGTTGTGGGTTCGATTCTATTCTCTAAAGTCGCAAGTTTTTTTTTTGTTTTTTGGATTTTCTGGAGAACATTAACGGAGGCGGGCATGTTAAGACATTCGCCTCGGTTAATGGGATTAATGGAGGCTGGCACCTTAAGATGCCCGCTTTCGTTAATAGATTAACCAAAGCAGGCAAAGCAACTGCCTCTGTAGGTCTCCATTAACGGAGTCCTTTGATCGGTGGCGGTTGAGATGCCCGCCTCCATTAATCAATTTGGCCCGCCTCCATTAAGCTTTGTGTACTAGTGATAATAGCTTACATTGGTAATTTAGATGTATATTTGATGGATATTTTGGTTTACTTTTTCAACAAATGTTGGGAAATTTATATGCGGATTAATGGGGTTAATTTATATGTCTGTCATGATAATATATGCGGGTAATTCAACAGTAAATTTTGGTGTTAATTTAAATTATCTTTTATAATGCCAGAGATGGGTAGTTTAAATGTATATTTATGAATTATTTGTCTTTTTAATACTGGTAGAAGTGACTATTTTTAGAAAAAAAAAAGATCCCATGGATATATGTTATTCTCTTTGATGATTTGAGTAACCAATATTAATAGCTAGCTAGAAGTTCCAAGAATTTCTCGGAGTTTTCCTTTTTAACACATCTTGTGAGGATAGTGTGGAGGCTTCGTCGAGGGTTTCCAGTCATTAATATTGAGATATGTGTATGCATACTTTATTTTTATTGCACCCTATGTGTTTTTAATATCTGTTTGTGGAAACATAAGTTTAAGTTATATCAATTCTTATTGTAACATATAGATCTATATTTTGGCTTTCAACTTTTGATCATATAGTTGTTACATCTTTTGTCATCCACATTTTAATTTAAAGTTCTAGTGGCTATTGCATCTTATATTCAAAATTTTCCTTTTGCGTTAAAAGCATATTCCTGGTCCTAAACTACACTATAATAGCACAAACAGTGGTTTCAACCTACACCGTGGCACTTAAGATGTTGAATTTTCTATATCGAAGAATATGTGTAGTAGTATTGTTTTATAAAAACAATGACTAAAATTCAATTACTAATATTGACATGTCATATGAATTTCAGCCAAATGTATAATCTCATTTCAAGTAACAACATACAATTTTTTTACACAAAGTATTAATATAATTTAAAGTAAAATTTTAGCGTCATTGTTAGGTGATTAATTTGTTAAGGGAACATTTTCCACAATTGATCTATTTATACTAAGGTATGCATGTACTTGGTCTACATATTGGCACATAGCATTTATGCTTACTTTTTAATTTGAATCGGATGAAGTGTGCTATTTATAAATATATATCATATTTTAAATTATCTTTCATAATAGAATATGTGGGTAATTTAGATGCCAACTAAGGGGTTACTTAAAATTATCTTTCAAAATGACAAAGATGAGTAATTTAGGTGTAAATTTAGAGGTTCTTTTATATATTTTACATAATGGCAGAGGTAGATAATTATTTAGAAAATAGCATAGATATGAAGGCTATTATTGGTGAATATATGTGTGTGGACACAGACACACATCCCAACACGACAATACGGAATTTGAGTGCTAGCCTGTGGATACACGCAGAAAAAGAAATATTACTTGTAGTTCGTGGAATTCCAGAAGCGAATAGCTGCGTGTGTAATGTCATTGATCTTGATGCCTGCAGCTATTAGTGGAAGAGTTGGGTGGCAAGCTACTGCAGTAACAAGACATCCGGTGTCATAGAGTGTATGACCACGTACCCGCGTCTTCAAATCCCATATCTGATTCAACATGAGAAGAAAGAAAAAGTACACGTTCCACTAGATTGCATTGCTAATCCACACAAATACAAATACAGACAACGATATATACTTACATTTATAGTATTATGGGCGATACTAACCAAATGGTTGTTACGGTCGGTCTCAGTGAAAACATGATCACAGATCTCGGTAGAATTTCGATCTATTGTTGTGATATGCATAGCCAAATCAATTGACCAGACCTGTTTATTCGGTTTTGATGTAATAAAGATCAAAGTTAGATAAAGCCAAGAACGTGAATTTTTTTAGCTTAAGAACGTGAACTAAGTCGGTTCATTTAATAGCACAAGAGATACTGCACAAGGAAATTAAAGACCAACCTTGAGCAGACCGTGTTGGTCGTGACTAGTGAAGGTGTTGGTGTCCTTTGGGTTAAACTTAACAAGGACCCGACCTCTGATTGTTTTGCCCGGGAACAAGTGACAAACAACTCGAGAACAGGCCCAGCCTATGTCCCAGTCCCAAAGCTTTATCACCCCATCTTCACACGCCGATAGCAGGTACGTGCAGGTAGGGTGAATCGCCAATGATACCACACTTCTGCCACCGCTGGCTCTGAATCTCTTTATTTCCTTCCATGTATGACACGTGTAGACATGGACATATCCCCAGTTATCTCCGGCTACAAACCGGTGCCTTTGAGGGATGAATCTAACTGAGTTGACCTTTGTTTCGCCATTTGTGATGTGACATAACTTGCATGCTTTCCCATTGACATCTAACGAAACAATTCTTTCCTGTCAATAAATGAAAAAGAATTACTCTAACTGCTCATGGCGAAATATAGGTAAAACTGCTCCCTACACTACCCATTGGCAAGAGCATATTATATATAATGGAGAAGACTACCCGGATGATAAACAAAATCACTGGCGCGTAAAACCCACCACCGCTGGTTTCGTGCTTCCATGGTGGAAGTCGGCAGTGATAATCAGCTTCATCACTGTTGTTGGTTAAAATCGATTAATTCTTTTTTTTTTAAAAACTACCTAGGTCGCAAGATGCTATCGTCGTCCATGTCTGCCACTATCCACACTCATCGCCCACACCCGCACCCACCCCAGGCCGTGGGGACTGCGCTCTCGTCCGAGCCGCCAACTACATGGCCTCTGTCAGGGTGCCGCTGCTACATCATGCATGCCCCCAGCAGAGAGGAGGAGGGATGGAGGGAGGGAGAGGCAAGAGAGGCATAGGGGTGGACGGAGGCATGGCGGCTAGGAGTGGGAGAGAATGAGGATGACTAGGCTTTTAGGGAAGGGGGTTTTATATTGTGTAGGTTTTCACTGTTGGTTCATGATATGAACCCACGGTAAAAATTATTGTCACCGCCAGTTCATGAAATATTATGACAAAGCGATTTAATTACAAACCAACAATGAAATATTTTGACAAACAATTTTAACTGAGCTAGTGGTGAAAATGTTTTTGCGAAAATATTTTCTATAGTAGCGAAAAAACAATAAAGCACAACAAACAAAAAAGCAGCCACGACCATTAATAAGGATGCAACATCACGATAATCACCACACAAACGTTAGTGAACCTCTAAAACATCGGCCGCCAAACACCACCCTAGGAAACAAACTTTCTGTATTTGTGATGGGAATGGAGTTTTCCGCAACAAAGCATCAAGGGAGGGAAATGACATCATCAGATGCCCCAACAATGAACGCGTAGACAAGGTTTTTCAACTAGAACTCATTGGGAAGGAGGGAGCCGAACAACAATTGCCATGGATAAGGATATGTGGCACCAAAAGGAATCACCATTGCTAGCATAGCCGAGGGCAAGTCATGCACCAAAAATTCCCCCACTCTCGAGACCTATACACCCAACCACATTGTGGATCACAGTCGCTATGTTGAAGTTAGCAATGCTACAAGAGACAAACCACCAAAGCAAACAACCACAACAACCTACCACCATTGGGAGATCATTGTGGCACCAACTAGGTCACATGCATGCATGACCTGATGGTGCCGCACTGGCCCACAAGGGGGCATCTAGGCTCTAAGTTGGTTTTGGTAGATAGAATGACAATACACACTTAAGGTAGTGACCTATTTTGATGAGAAAATTTGCAAGTGTTTAGTCCCAATGTGTATATGTATTTGGGCTCGTGTACACCAAATGACATGCAAATCAAAAATTGAGTCCAAGATTGATATATGAAATAGAAAATCGACAAGCATATATTGGCAATGACAAAAGAGGCAAGATGCATATTAATTAGACTTTCACTTGAAGCTTGTTCATGTTATGGAATATTAAAATTAGAACTTCATAATTGATCAACATGGCGAGAATTATTGAAAAAGGAAGAGTGAGGCATTAACAATTGCATGAGTTAGTTTCACATGAAGGGCTTGCCAAATCAAATCAAGATAGTATTGTGGATTTCATATTGATCAAAGCATGAAATGGACTTGAAATGAATGCTTATTGTTAATACAAGACATGGTGTGACAAGAATGTCTAGATAGGGTGTAGGTAGCAAGGAAATAACTTCGATGGACTAACAGAAGGTGAAGGGAAACACTAGTAGAAATGTGCACATCTATGACAAAAATCCTAGTGATGAATCAAAAAGTGTCATAAAAGATCGATTTGTATGATGAATTTTTTTGTTTCGTCATAGATCATTGGTGACGGTCCTCTGGTCCTGCCTATCTATGACTAAATCAGATATCATCACAAAAATTCATCATTGAACGACACAGGGTTTTGTCACATATCACACACACAACTGTTCATACTTATCTGTGACGATCTGCTTTAGAACTGTGATGACCAAACGTTCGTCATTGAACTAATTACCCATCTGTGATAGCTTGTCGATTAAGGTACCAAGACTAAGCTAATGGAGCACGTACTTGCATTGATCTAAGGTACTAAGCAATCCATGAGGAGTCATGCTACATGGAGTATTAAACCATTGTTGAATCATATGAAGATGTGACTTAAGGATGACAAGTGTAGTCTTGATCTCATGGTTTGAAAGATCCTAAGTTACAAACTCAAAGGTTACATGCTCATAGCTATGCAATGTTGAAAGCCTTCAGGTGGTGAAAATTCATGTGATGGCATAAATTCAAGAAATAGAAGCTCAAAGGTGATTTAATTGTATATCTTTGGTTCTGAATATATGTATGTTATACTATCAAGAGTGGGGCAACACTGGTTAGTAGACAAGGTCTACAAGTGCTCCAAACAACCCATGAGAGTAACCTGAGTGGTTAATTATAACTAAAATTGTGAGATGGGTATTTGGTGGGAAAACTAACCATGTTGATTTTGCTAGGGTTCAATAGTAATTGCTAGTTTTTTAGGAAATTGGCCAGGCCTGTTTTTGAAATTGGCTAGACTAGTTTTCACTAACAAACTTCCCAATGGCTATTTCATGGGAGATGACTATTTAAACTCTCTCTCTCCCATTTTTTTTGGGGGGGGGGGCTACTGGTGCACTTCACTTCCTTTAACATTCAAACAAGCCCTGAGAGCTCTCCCTATCCTTGTTCTTGTTGGATTTGTGGGATATCCTTTGGATTCAGGTGGGATGTTTGAGTTGTGTGAGTTATCCTCGACCTTGAGCACTTTGTAGCTGCACTAAGCAACTCATCAAACATTTGTTACTCGTGGAGTTGAAGCCTTCTAGATCACTAGGCGTTGTTGTCGAGCACCCAAGCATGTGGAGTGCTGTCAGACAGTTTTGTAAGGGTTGCGATCTTGCCTCCACAAGTGAAAATATCATCTTCACATGGCCTCCTCAACAAAGATGGAGGGTACAAGTGATGCGTTTAAACTTTGGGAAACAATTAAACTTCATGTCTCCGATTTGGTTTACCTCACTTTTGCATTTCTATCACTTATTTGAGCTTCTGCGAACGAGCTACTTGGTTGTGCTCATTTGTGAGTGTAGGGCTCCATGAACCTATCATTGAATACCTAAAGATGCAGTACGCCAAGTTTTGTTCATGATAGACGATTTTGGGAAATTCTAAATCTGTATGTATGTTTTGAGTCAAAACTGTATGAGGCTAGTTTTGGAAAGTGGATGTAGTGTTTCTAGGTTTACTGTCAAAACTTACCTATCTGGTTTCAACAATTTCTAGGAAAATTGTTTTAGTTTGTTGAATGTTTTGTTGAGCCCATTCAGACCCTCTTGGGGTCATCTCGATCTTTTTATGCCTCCATCCTGCTTGGCACCAAGCACCATAGTAGGAGAATCTTCGTAACATTAACAAACCTTTTTCCGTACATCACTCCAGCAAGGCGACGCTGCCACCACTCCTCTATCCCCACCTCATTGTTGCCTGAGTAGGCCACCTAAAGCCAGTGGCTAGAAGGAAGGCAGCTGCGTGTGCCGGTTACCAATGCCGCTGGAGCAGCGCCTGCTCAGCAACGTTGGCCACTCACATGGACCCATGTAGCCAGATCCCTACCCCCAACACCGCAAGCTCATGCTCTCCTTGGCCGAAGCTCAGCCCTAATCTTCCCCTCCACCACCTTGCCCATGTCACGATGCCACCACTGGTGGGAACAACCTCTTCTGTCGGGCTTCACCAAGGACATCGACGCCTTCTCGCAGAGCGTGGAGTGTGGCGGCCTCACGGAGTGTACCTCATCGCCGAGCACTTCACCAAGCACTCCCTTGTTGTCTTAGATGCAACACCCGGGCTGGAGAGAAGAGAGGGAGACGGAAGAAATATTTTTTTATGCTTCTGGGCAGGCAATAGCGCTATGGACTACTTTAGCTGTAACATCCTTATGGGCTGCTTTACAAGTTGGCTCATAGTGTATAGTGACCACCTTAGGGGGCTTATGGACCACTTTTGGCAACATTGTGGCTGCCCTAAGGTCCTTTTGGTCTAGCAGATAAAACTGCACCAAATCTATACAAAACGTACGTAAACAGTTTCAATCATCTCAGCATGGAAAGTACAAGATACTTGAATCACATAATACGCCACTACCTTGCTCTCGTAGTCCCATATGGAAACATAATTTTTATGACCCACCAAAATCCTACAAGGTGAAATTTGAGGACAAAAGTAAGTGCGTGTAAGCTAGATATGTACTTCCTCCATTCTAAATTATAATGCGTTTTAGCTTTTTTATTAGATACTTTTATTATATATGTAGACACAATGTATATCTTAGTGCATAGCAAAACTAATGTATCTAAAAAAGCTAAAATATCTTATAATTTGGAATAGAGGGAGTAATACACAGCAGCGTGAATATCATTAGATTTACATACCAGGGCTGTGTTGTTGGATGCGCATCTATGTCTCCCATGTGCACAAATCGCTTCTTCCACACGATCTGACACAATCGTATTTGTCACCAGAATTTCTATAACTCATCACTACTGCTTTCATTCCTAGGGGCATACACACACACACACACTCGACTACTAGGGATTAATTAAAACTCACCTTGGGGGCAGACGACAGCTGGCAATTAACTCTCAAGGGACAGGCCACAATAGTAGTCACATTTGCGGCATACACCTCGCCACCCAAATCTGACACATGCTTGAATAAATCATCATCAAAATTTTTGGGGTCCTTGCCAATGGAAGAGATGAGATCTTTAAGAACGCTCTCGCTACACATGGCGAACATCAGTATCTTAAGCACGCCCGCGTCCACTGGCGGCCATTGTTGCTCTAACATTGTCACATGGACAATCAAAGTGGACAATGGGCACAAAATGTAGGGTTGGTCGAAATGACTATACATATCTGGGAACTGCGGTATAATCCAGTAGGCCACATAACCATCCGTCCTGTTAATTAAGCTCAGTGAGCACTGGATAAGCTTTTTGGCCTCGAAGAGAAAGCAAAGCTTGAGAGGATGGACATCGAGCCGCTCATTCTGAATTAACACAGGACTTAACTGCAACAACATATATAGTAATACTAGTTAGACTTAACATGCATATATACAATGTGGCAACATATATAGAGAGGCTAACATCGTCCATTACGGGCTAGGTCCATTTTTATTTAATTAAATAAATTCTAAGGTCCATATTAAATGCTAGAGTGCATTAAAGTCTTATTTGGGCTATTGACTAAAGATTGACTCAACTTAAATAGGTGATATTTGTATCCACCTATTGTGAAGTTGAAAAAAGGCAAAAGATGTGCCACACACATACGAGCTGAGCCAAAATGAGCCGTCAACATGATGTGTTATGTGTTGGGCTGATTTTTTATCCGGCCATAGCCCTTTATATTTATAGGTTGGGAAGATCTTGCTCCAAGTACAAGTTGAGTTTGCATGTAATTTATGGAGGATTCAAACTCACTCTATGACCAACCTATCCAATATTTTCAGGTTAGCCAATTTTGGCTAATAATATATACCCTTTTTTTTGGTAAAGCTAGCATGGCCAAAACCTTATGAAGGACCATGATTAACATGGTTCATAAACCATATTAATTCAGAGGATGATTTCTTTTCATCATGAACAAATGAGCAACAAATGATTCCTAGCCGCCATGGCGAGTCGAGAGAGAGGCGTCACGAGGGGGCGAGTCGAGAGAGAGGTGTTGGGCGTCGGGAGACGCATGGAAAACCGTTCCAAACCCAATCGGTCCACTGTAGCTACTATACTAAACCGAACCAGCTCATTAGACTATCCATCCCATTTCCACCGAAACCATGCAGGCCCAAATAAGAAACCAAACCCAAAAATCCGTTTTTGGACCAAACCATTACCAGGTTTAGTGGTGATAGCAGTGATGGCATGGCTACTGTCAACCTTGGTGTATGGCAAAAGGCTATGGTGGTGGCTTCTAGCACACGCAGATAGTGGTGATGTGGTGCCCCTTTTGGGGTGATCTATTGTGGACTGGTAGTTGCTGGTTTGGCTGGGGTCCATATTGACCAGTGTGGAGGTGACTGACCATACATGCATATCTCCCATCACCGTGGCAGTGAAAACCAACTAAAGGCAGCCCATTGCAGATGGCAGCCCTTGCAGGGGTTGCTCATGGCTTTACCCTGTTCGCTTATGCTGAAATTTAGCTTATGCTGAAATGTTGTGAGAGAAAAACACTGTTCCATGGCTAAAAAGTAGCTCAAGCGAACAGGGCGGTGTGGCAGCGACAATGATAGTCATGCACATTAATGAGACGGAATGGTTGAGGCACGCGAGAATTATCATTACCTGCGCGCCCCGCCTCATTCACAAGCATGTGTCGGGTTCGATCACCGTGTGTTCGTGCCCACACGTCCCTAGCGCGGGTCCTGAGGCATGGGGCCAGCAAGGTGACCTACGGTAGGGTAGAGAGCTGCAACATGCCCCCCCCCCCACACACACACACACACTCCCATGCCCTCGAGATCGACACGCGTCCAAGGACTATTCCGTGTGCATGTATGCATGGGTGTGTTTAGCAGGCAATGAGGGGTTGTGTCGTTCAAGATATATGAGGCCACTTTCCTGCCCATGTAAGAGGTTCTCCCATCAGAATCTCAATACACATACAGAGAGCTCCAGGCCATTGGCTTACCCAGGATGGAGGGTTTTACCGTAACAGGGGGCCTAAACCTAGTAAATTCCCATGTGCTCAGCCTTGATCGTGTGAGATCTTGTCCTTCGGACCCTTTCGCCAATCAATAAGTTAGCATTAGCAGTTTGCATGTGTTTACCCACTGACAAAATATATCAATGAAATGAAGTTTGTGGCAGCATATATATTTACTGTACTGATCATACCATCCTCGGCGACAGGCTTTTGGCACTTTTTATAGAAGAGTTTGAAATATCCACTTCATTAAGCCTACGGATAATATCCATTATAGCAGGCCTTTTCTCTGGGTCATCGTCCTTGCAATTTATACCTATCTCAGCACATGCTTTTACTTGTTCTAGTAGTAGATGGCTCTCTGATCTCCCAAACTTGTTCATCCAACTTTTATGCGCCTACGAATTTCACAACCAAAGTGTGTTATTAGGAGTTTTGTGGGGAGTTGGCACCCAAAATATATAATTGTATAAACCACATATACTTTATATGTAGATTTGGAAACCGCTAATAGTGATGAATAATACCAAGTAAGTTAGATAAAAAAATGTAGCCATTATAATGAAATAGTAATTAATATAAATGATCATTACCTCTTCAACATTGGGGCATTCCTTACACCCCATCAGAATCTCTGTGATTATCACACCTAGGCTATATATGTCTGTCTCCAATGTGATTATTCCATTTTTTAAAAATTCTGGTGCCAAATATCCCCTACATGAGAATTGCATGATGTAATAAGTGAAATTAGTAAACAGTACGAAACAAAAGCTGGTTGATGCCTGATAAACAATTGGACGTCATTATTGCCTTAGAGAGAATTAGGACACCTACCGTGACCCAAATCTGTTTTCAGTAATAATCTTGCTTTGGTCTTCTCTTAAGCGCCTCGATAGACCAAAATCAGAGATTTTTGGAACCATTTTGTCGTCCAATAATATATTTTGTGGCTTAAGATCCATGTGAATAATTTTTTTCTGGTGAAGATGATGCACGCCCTCACAAATCCCCTTGATTATTTCAAAGCGTACCCTCCACCGAAGTCCATCAGAAGTTGCCTCTGTGAAGAGTACAAAATAAACAACAACTAATTCTTACTATGGCATCAGATGAGTAGTCCAACACAAGAAACAACCAACTTTTAGACCAAAGACCATTGGTCCCGCTTTTATAGAAAGCTTAAAAGGAGAAGAAACAACCAACTTGGTTCAATTGAACTATCACTTATTTCTCTGTAAAAATGTCACATCCGGACTAGTTTGGAATTTGACCCATAGTGGCCTATGTGCATGTTAATGAGATATTATGGATGGTTTAGTCCCACCTTGGTTGTTAAAGGTGGGCTAGACCAATATATAAGGCTTCTAGAGTCTATCACATCATCCCCGGGTTAATCCTTTTACGCGAAGAGAGGACGAAAGCGTAAGTGGGATGGTGGTAGGTGTGGTTCATCCAGCGTGTTTGGACTCTAGGGCGTTACAAAAAATTTGTCTAGGCCAAAATGTGGGTGTTGCAATTTGAAGCAAACCAACAGCCCATTTGTTTGCAAATTACTATACTATATACTATGCAAAATTATTATCATGACAAATTGGGTGCTCCGGTTTGAAAATTTTGACAATCATGTGAGCTTTGTCTACTGTTACACAACTGTAGTTATATAATATAAATAAACTTTGGTCTTATTATATTTATATATATATAAATACTCTTATGCTCGTCCACTATTCCGTTTGAGCAAGAGTAGTGAATGGCAAAGCAAAACAATGCAATGCACCAAAAAATATAACAACACACAGAAACGAGAAAGAGATAAAGACAAGTGCATCATATGTTCTCTGTATAAATATTAACAAAATGGAGCTCAAATCCTCCCTTTGGCCTAGAAAATGTATGAATAGAGCTTAAACAATTTGCTAGGTAAAAATGATACATTTATGACTCTGATCTTACCTGCAGTGAGATAGTTAGCAAGGTTCCCGTTACTTAGGTATTCAAAGCAAAACAACCTTCGCCGCATGTCTGCCCAGACATAATTTCCTTCATATCGTGCCCTTACGTGTTGCGTCTCCGAACTGTACCCTAAAAATTGTACTATGTTTTCGTGCTTGACCTGAATGAGACAATCAACCTCACTTTTGAAGTTCTTCTCCAGAATGTCAATATTCTCATGAAGCTTCTTTACGGCGACTATCCCATTTTGAAGGGTTCCCTGCAGTTCAAAAAAATAATTATCTGCATAACTAAAGTGGTACTAATAAATAAAGATTAAAAAGAGAGTAAATTGTACCATAAGCAAAGTGGCGAGTTTAACGGCGCACGTACCTTGTAAACGGCTCCAAAGCCACCGCTGCCGATCAATTGATTTTCAGAGAAATTGCCTGTGATGGCCTTCAAAAATGAGAATGGGAGGGCGATTGGATCCCCGCTTTCGTCGTCTAACATTTTCTCAAGGGCAAGAAATAACGCACTGTCGTCCATCATGGAGTACACGTGGACACACGGTGGACTAGAGTTTGGCGGCAGATACATAGCCTTTCACTTCGCCAGATCTAACAATAGCAATTGATAAATCATCATGTTAGTTGCCTTATTAATTATATATTTGCGCTACTTTGAAATTATATTTGAATTTGGGAAGAGATGAAAATAAGTTCAACAGAGCTAGTTAATGAATGTGCGTAAGAGACTGAAAATTTCTTCATCGGCAAAGGAAAAAGGTAACAAAAAATGAAGCACTCCGATCCCCAGACCAAATTAATTAGCAAATGGAGCAAATCTTAGCTTGACTTACAATAGGATTGATGAACGCTAACAGAACAGGGGAGGCGCAAGGTATCCTGAGACTGTTAGCCCACAAATAAAGCTTTGAAAGATATCACCACGAGGCAAAGAGCTATTACTCCTACTATTTAAGCTGGCGCGTACAAAAGAACAAAAAAAAAATGGCACCTGTACAATTTTTTATTCTATCGACTCGATCGGAGTTGAGTACCTATAATTACAAAGGAAGCATCGATAAAGCCGACAGAGCATTTGGCCCCGACGAAACTAACAAAGGCTATTTGGAACTTTTGTAAATGCCACCGAAAAACAAATCAACTCATCAATCGGAGATGACACGGTAAGTCGAGCTGACCGAAGAGTTGGAGATAACACGGTAAGTCACGCAGCAAGGACAAAGGGTATGCATAAGCATTTGGCCCCGACGAAACTAACAAAGGCTATTTGGAACTTTTGTAAATGCCACCGAAAAACAAATCAACTCATCAATCGGAGATAACACGGTAAGTCATGCAGCAAGGACAAAGGGTATGCATAAGCATTTGGCCCCGACGAAACTAACAAAGGCTATTTGGAACTTTTGTAAATGCCACCGAAAAACAAATCAACTCATCAATCGGAGATAACATGGTAAGTCGGGCTGACCGAAGAATCGGAGATAGCATGGTAAGTCACGCAGCAAGGACAAAGGGTATGCATAAGCATTTGGCCCCGACGAAACTAACAAAGGCTATTTGGAACTTTTGTAAATGCCACCGAAAAACAAATCAACTCATCAATCGGAGATAACACGGTAAGTCGGGCTGACCGAAGAATCGAAGATAACACGGTAAGTCATGCAGCAAGGACAAAGGGTATGCATAAGCATTTGGCCCCGACGAAACTAACAAAGGCTATTTGGAACTTTTGTAAATGCCACCGAAAAACAAATCAACTCATCAATTGGAGATAACACGGTAAGTCGGGCTGACCGAAGAATCGGAGATAACACGGTAAGTCATGCAGCAAGGACAAAGGGTATGCATAAGCATTTGGCCCCGACGAAACTAACAAAGGCTATTTGGAACTTTTGTAAATGCCACCGAAAAACAAATCAACTCATCAATCGGAGATAACACGGTAAGTCGGGCTGACCGAAGAATCGGAGGGCATGCATACTATTCTAGTTATCTTCAAAGAAACACTAGTGACGTTGTAAATTGTCCTCGCATCCAGCCTTGAAGTTGCAGTTGATCAAAACGAAGAAAATGTACTATAGATCACGATAAAAGAAATAGTATACAACCTACTGACTCCGACTCGCCACATGTCAGTATGTATGGTGCTGTCTGCCTGTCTTATTGCGGCAAGAACGATGCACACAATTTCTTCTCAACTTCGATTGTTTTTGCATCTATATCTTCATATATAGTACCAAATTCGTGGCGTCATCTTGATTTTTAATGCATCTCCAATGGATCTCCCATCAAATCTCCTACACCTAAAATAGAAGGTGGGAGTGCTCCAACAGATGTTATATCACATCCCCTATACTTGTACTTCATCTTGAAAAATAGTGGATTCAGTTGTCCTATGTCAATGTATCATAAGTTTGACCTAATTCATATAAAAGAATAATATGCGATGGTGAACATTTTCACCTAGTTTTTCATAATAGCGTCCTTGCCACCGGAGAATAAGTTCTGGGATCCGCAAGTCATGCTTCAGTTCCTCTTGTGGAACATGGCATTCACCTTCAGCCTCCGTTCGGTTAAAGGGAATCCGGCCGTGGAACCGTTCCGGCCATTGAAAGCTTATATAAATTTTAGTAAGAAATTCGGCCAGGAATTGTTCCTCGGGTTCATTCACCCGGAAGCGAACGGGGCCTCAAGTGGGATCTTGTGCAGCTAATGCGCCTTCGCTCCCTGATAGTATGATCGTTAGGGTGGTGGACCTTGCACCGGCCTCCAACTACCTCCTAGGTGGTGATTGGTTGCCCGCATCCGGCCCATCTAGGTCTAGCTGATACAAGGTGCGATCCACTTGATTGGTTGGGTGGGCGAGGGTTGCAGCCAGGCTTACCCCCCATGCAAAAGGTGCTGTCGGGCCTGGCTCTCCCGATGCGGAAAATTTTCTCATTCCCATGAAGCCTGGTCAAGATAGTTCGAGGGCGTGAGCGCGCGGGAGGCTGAAATCGCCATGGCAGCTGCGTGTGGGAAGGTTGGGGTTACAACCCCCCCCCCCTCTTTCGTGTCATGGGACACCAATAAATCCTTCTCACCATGCCCGTTCTACTCGCTCCCTCGCCATTTTCTCTCCCATCGTACACAGGTGAGCACTGTCTCCTTCCTCTCCTCTTCCGGTGTTTTGAAAGTGATTCAAATCCAATGTTTTTTGTTTGGTCGTACAAGGAATTTATTACTAGGGATCAGATTCAAAAGTGTAACACCCGGTTTCAAGGACAAAGCCGAATGCACACCATATGTGAGCCCTGGAAAACAAATCTCACATATAGCTACAAATGAAGGGCAGTATCAAATCGTAATGCTTAATATATAGCGAACTTAGCAAAAGAGATAACCTTAGAAAGCAATCAACGGATAGACAACTCGATCCCGGTGCGAGACTTCACTCCATCGGATCCAAACCCGATCGTTGATCACAAGCCTAACTTCTCAAGTCTCCGACAAACCATTATCCGGCCGAGGTGTGGGGAAATTGCAAGAGTGAGTCCATGTCGAACTCAAAGCAAATATAGCAACAAGGTAGTGTATTCCATAACCACATGATCAAGTATAATTGAATAATAAATATCTTAAACAATTGACATAAATGATCATCTTAACAAGTAAAAGTCATCATCCCTTATGTAAGGGTTCCAAGGCCGCTCGTATCCGTGAGCATGGCTAGTATACCAGTTTATTAAACTCTGCGCAGAGGTGTACACTTTCACTGTGAGTCGTGATTTGCCCTTTCGCCCGAGGTGATCAGCCTCTTAACCCACTACCAAGGAAGGTCGACAGGGTTCACTATGAAGCCTTTCAAAGGTTCCGTCTAACCAGGAAGGGCCGTAGGGTCATCGGATATAGGAACCCCCCTTCCAAAAAAATAAAAGGCCGCTTCCATAGCTAGGCTCAACAGGACAGAGGTTGTCCTATACCCAACTCGCAGTATCCTCTAAGCCGGCTAGAAAAAGACCTCATACTGAGCTAAAGCCAGAGCCATATAGCCCTCACAGCTGTACTGTAAGTCCCGGATGATCACTTACAAGACAAGTCCTTATGTTGCTAAAAAGTCATCTTGTTTATGTTTATAGCATATTCATTAATCAAGTTTCAAGATCATGGTCACAGAAAGATAACCCAAGCTATACTTGCCTTAAACACCGATCCTTCGGTAAGCTTTAATCTTCAACGTTTTCTTCTTCTTCTTCTTGATCTCCAACTTCTTATAGATTACCAACGCAAAACTCACCGACTGGATAAGACCGAAAAGCACCACACAAGCATCCGAACAAGCATGCATAGCAAACATACTAGATTAGATCAATACACCAATCAATGAAAAGATTCGAAATCTAATCTACACATTGCTACGATCACACACACGCGAAAGGCACACTAATCGAAGCTACGGTAAAACAGAAACATCTGTCGAAGGATTTACGTTGGAAAGAAAACTATATGCTTTATCTATTTTAATGGTCATAAAACATGTATAAGATATCTCAGGGGAATATCTAAAATTGAGTTAAGTCATTTTATACTTGAGTTATTAGATTTAGAAAACTAAGATAAATTAATCATATCTTAATTATAAATATTTTGATATCTTTTATGCAAATTAAATTGAAATATAATAACAAATGAGAGTATATATATTCAAAGTATATATGTCACATTTAAACTTCGCTAAATTACAATTTAAAGACATACATGTTTATGTCACTAATTAATCATATTTTATTAATCAACATATCTCATATTATATAAAGTATTTAAACTTTACTTTAGAAATATAGAACATGTGAGAGCAACTAATAGAACAATTATATTATGTCTCATAATTTATCTAAGCAAGTCATAATTAAAAAGGCATTAATGTTGGCATAAGTCATATTTTATAATTATAAAAGATTATATATATACTTTTAGTCATTTAAACATCTATAAATTAAAACATAAATCATGTGAGGGCATCTGTTCATACTTAACACATATGCAATATTCAACTAATTATAATCAAAGACTATACTGAAGTTACTGATTAATCAAATTAATATTTAACTTATAAATTTCCAAGATGTGAGACATGTTAAACATTGCTACTAACACGTATCTCTCACTGCGATGAAACTCGCGCAATCGAATCGAAATTGAAAACCTAAATCGACTTTAATTAATCAGCGGATTAATTAATTATAGGCATAATTAATATTTTAATAAAATAAATTCATAATCATGTGATATGAAAACAAATAGCGCTACTGTGTAGACCTCCATGACATGATACTAACGCAACTGGAACGAACTAAAACAGAATTAAAACGAAGAAACTACGGAGATTAAACGAACCAGTGGCATAACTGTAAATATCGTCATCTTCTTCCTTGTGATCATCACGTACAGAACATGGGGAAACTGCTGTTGCTGCTTTGTTCCACCACGCAGGGAGAGGAGGGGGCCTCGACCAGCAAGGAGGGAGGACCGACCGGTCGCGGCCGGTGGCGGCGTGACGCCAGGCCACATGGCCCGCAGAGCCGGGCTGACCCGCACCACCGTGTGCGTCGGCGGCCTTGCCCTGCCAAGCAGGGCGCGCGTGACCAGGGGCCGAAGCGCGGGGGTGAACGCGCGGGGCTGGGGGCATCAGGCAGCTGCGCCGTCGACCTCCTGGTGGCAGCGCACGGGACCAGCTCTGGCCGGAACGGAGAAGGAAAGATGCCGGCCATGGATGTCCTCGTCGAGAAAGAGAGAGAACCGTTAGGGAAACAATCAAACGATCACGGATTCGTGAAAACAAAGAGATGACGGCGTAGAGGTCGAAGAGAGCAACCTCGTGGTGGTGGTGGTTTTCGTCGGAGACGTCCGAGGTGGCCGGAAAAGCTCGCCGAATGTTCGCCGGAAACCTAGCTGTGGAGAACTTCGGCGTCCGATCTGCGGGGCTACGAGTGGCGGCTCGAAAAACGGGATGTACTTGTGGAAAGCTCACATCGAGAGGAACACCGGCATATATATAGTGTAGGGTTTTGAGGTCGGTGGAAAAACAAGATATTTTATTATTTTCGGATTTAATTAATTCCGAGATTAAAATAATTTCAGAAAAGTCCAGAATTGATTTTTAGCTCACGAAAAATACTCCGATGGCTCCAAAAATTCTAGGAAAATTCTCGAAGACACTTTTGAACATAATGAACCCAAATAAAGTTTTTAGAGCTCACGAAAATATTGTTGCAAAGATCAAGGAAAAATATTAAGCCCAAGGAAAAAGGAATTTAATTCCAGAAAAGGTCGGAAAATTTTCCGGAGAGAAAGAAACATCACTCTATCATATTTCAAAACCATTTGCACTCATAAACACCAAATGCAACCAGCATGAATGCACAATCCCGCATGTTGCTACTCCTATGATGAATTTTAATTTAAAAAAATATTACTTTTCCTATATTTCATGAGCACAAAAACCGATAACCATTATTTTAACTCTATTTTCAAAAGTGCAAAATTTTAGGGTGTTACAATTCTACCCCCCTTAAGATGAATCTCGTCCTCGAGATTCGGAAGATGATGATCAAGACACTGGAATGCACACTGCCATTGGATCTTCTCCACTTTCTCGAGTAGTTCCACCATCTTGACAAAGAGTCCTCTTGACTTTGCACACCTGTTAACTTTTACTCCAAATAGCATACTCGCTGATCCCCAGATGTTGATAGGCCCTCTAATTAACTCTCAAGTATCCACAAACCAACTCTCTGGTACTCTTCCAAATGTTAGGCCTCTTCTCTTTTCCTTTTTAACAACCTCAATGAACTGTTGCAGCTGGGTGCTAGCTTATTCTTCACACTGGCACTCCATATGCTTCTCACAAAGATCACTTTCGAATCCATTGGGTGACAAACTCTTGTCCTCACTAATTCCAAAATGTAACACAATACTTCTCAACATGTCTTGCTAGATTTTTTTTAGTCCAAGATATCAAATCGACTACTTCATACATCCATATTCCAATTGATCGTCATGTATTACTCTCTCTTGGTCCAAAATAGATTCCAACTTCAAAACACTATTAACTATATATATGCTCAGGTTGAGTTGTGACTCTTAAACATAAAACTTAATCCATGGTGTCATCCAATCTTCTTAGCATAGCTCTTCCAATTTGCTAACGGCATTGGCAACGACTTTTATTTCTCCTAAAGATAACACATACTTCTAAACCAAAAACATTTGGTTACTTGAACCCAACACTGATGTCACAATCTCAAACCAACTTACTGAAATGTCCCTTAGATTCTTATGATTCACGTAGATATCACTCTTCATGTCCAAGTAGATAATACCACTATGCTCCACAATGGATAACTCCAGATCTCATATGTCAAATGGTCCATCTCAAGCCTCCATAGTTGTCTTGATGCACAATTCACTGCTTTTCTTACATAGAGCACATCCATATCCTTGCCAACCGCTTTATAAAAGAAACTCTTGTGTTCAACATTATCATACCTCTAATGAACGTGCGATAGAATCTTACCATTCCGAGGAACTCTGAATCACTCTTGCGTACTTAAGCGGGTTCCAGCTCGACACATCTCTCTTGAGCGATTGTCCGTATGATTCTATCAGTAGAGACATCCCACAACCAAAAAGAGAACTCCATCCACACTAAACTCACTTAAGTTGCCAAAGAACCAACTGTAGAGAAGTCCAATCATCATATTTTCGTATGCCATCAGTGCCAACTTGTCTTGAGTTGAAGGTTGAACTCCCAAGTGAGGATACCTTGAAGCGAAGACCAATCCTGACAAAATATTTGAGCTCCTTGTAGATGATCCAACCTGTTAACAATCTTGAACAAAGATCCTTGTGTCTGATAGTGATTTCTCAACCATAGGAATAACCGATAGTTCCAAGTGAAGCTCTAGATTGTATGAGACCTCCATCTTGCGATTCCTTTATGCCTTGGCTACCCCCCTTAAGAAAAGATCAAGTAGGGCACCAAAGGATAGCTTGAATCTTCTTCTAAATGCGATAGTTATCATGATGTCGTCCTATTATCCCAAAGTGACTCATGTGCATTGGCAAAAACCAGAACCTGCAGTTCCTCGCGGGCTTTAAAACAGCAGCGTAGTAAAACTGGTATAACTTCTGTTATGTAAATCCAATAAAGTTGTACTTTATACCGTTGGAAAGCTTATGAAATCTTCCACAACTTTATTTTAGAACACTTTTCCAGATTCGGCAGTTAATTTGGTCAAAAACAGCACACAACAGAAACTGTCCCAGATTACAGACTGCACAGAAACATCGGCTTGTGATGTTTATATCTCCCAAAATATATTAGCTATGGGGGTGATTCCAGAGGCACATGAAAGGTACATAAGTCTAGTTGTTTCCAGAAAAATTTCATAGACTTTGCATGAGCCAAAATTGTGTTCTGACCAGAAGACCACAGACTGCTCTAGATTTCTGACAGCACAGATACATCCTCTTATGATTTTCATAACTTCATAACCATAATAGCCATCAGGGTGATTCTTGAGGTCAGAGAAACATGTTGAAGTCTAGAATTCTCTAAAAGTTTACCATGATTTTTGATTGCCCGAAAACAGAGATATAAACCAAAGATGACAGGTTGCTCCAGAAAGATAGGATAGGAAAACAGGAGAAAACCAAAACCCAGCTATCTATTCATTAATCCTTATGTCTTATGCTTATAAACTAAATGAATTTGTGGAAAATACCACAAAATCATTGCACTCATTACAAAGATTCAAAACAAAACATAATCATAATGACAAACCAGCAAGCAATTAGGGTGCACAATTCAATCATTGACTTAAACTTGCGATGCTATCGTCTTCTTAATATTATGGGTAAAGATCCTATAGCTTAACTTCAAATTGCGCGAGAAGGTGATAAGACAAGATTCTAAAAGCATATCAAAGCAAGGAGTAGATGGAAATCAAAAAGCTTTTAAAGAAGCATCAAGGAGGGGATGAATATCAAGGGTAAGAATGTAGTAGGGAAGATAATATCAAGGTTTCTAGAGCAAGGATTTTTGTTGCAACTTTTAAACCTTAGAACGACCAGTTTCTACTAGGTTGCGTCCTACAGTCAGCATTGCTCTGATACCACTTGTAACACCCGGTTTCAAGGACAAAGCCGAATGCACACCATATGTGAGCCCTGGAAAACAAATCTCACATATAGCTACAAATGAAGGGCAGTATCAAATCGTAATGCTTAATATATAGCAAACTTAGCAAAAGAGATAACCTTAGAAAGCAATCAACGGATAGACAACTCTGATCCCCGGGTGCAGACTTCACTCCACTGGATCCAAACTGACTGGTTGATCACAAGCCTAACTTCTCAAGTCTCTGACAAACTGTTATCCGCCCTGAGGTGTGGGGGAAATTGCAAGAGTGAGTCCATGTCGAACTCAAAGAAATATAGCAACAAGGTAGTGTATTCCATAACCACATGATCAAGTATAATTGAATAATAAATATCTTAAACAATTGACATAAATGATCATCTTAACAAGTAAAAGTCATCATCCCTTATGTAAGGGTTCCAAGGCCGCTTCGATCCGTGAGCATGGCTAGTATACCGCTTTATTAAACTCTGCTAGAGGTGTACACTTTCACCGTGAGTCGTGATTTGCCCTTTCGCCCGAGGTGATCATCACCTCTTAACCCACTACCAAGGAAGGTCGACAGGTTCACTATGAAGCCTTTCAAAGGTTCCGTCTAACCGGAAGGGCCGTAGGGTCATCGGATATAGGAACCCCTTCCAAAAAAAAAAAAGGCCGCTTCCATAGTTAGGCTCAACAGACATGTAGGTCATCCTATACCCAACTCGCAGATCCTCTAAGCCGGCTAGAAAAAGATCTCATACTGAGCTAAAGCCAGAGCCATGTAGCCCTCACAGCTGTACTGTAAGTCCCGGATGATCACTTACAAGACAAGTCCTTATGTTGCTAAAAAGTCATCTTGTTTATGTTTATAGCATATTCATTAATCAAGTTTCAAGATCATGGTCACAGAAAGAAAACCCAAGCTATACTTGCCTTAAACACCGATCCTTCGGTAAGCTTTAATCTTCAACGTTTTCTTCTTCTTCTTCTTGATCTCCAACTTCTTATAGATTACCAACGCAAAACTCACCGACTGGACAAGACCGAAAAGCACCACACAAGCATCCGAACAAGCATGCATAGCAAACATACTAGATTAGATAAATACACCAATCAATGAAAAGATTCGAAATCTAATCTACACATTGCTACGATCACACACACGCGAAAGGCACACTAATCGAAGCTACGGTAAAACAGAAACATTTGTCGAAGGATTTACGTTGGAAAGAAAACTATATGCTTTATCTATTTTAATGGTCATAAAACATGTATAAGATATCTCAGGGGAATATCTAAAATTGAGTTAAGTCATTTTATACTTGAGTTATTAGATTTAGAAAACTAAGATAAATTAATCATATCTTAATTATAAATATTTTGATATCTTTTATGCAAATTAAATTGAAATATAATAACAAATGAGAGTATATATATTCAAAGTATATATGTCACATTTAAACTTCGCTAAATTACAATTTAAAGACATACATGTTTATGTCACTAATTAATCATATTTTATTAATCAACATATCTCATATTATATAAAGTATTTAAACTTTACTTTAGAAATATAGAACATGTGAGAGCAACTAATAGAACAATTATATTATGTCTCATAATTTATCCAAGCAAGTCATAATTAAAAAGGCATTAATGTTGGCATAAGTCATATTTTATAATTATAAAAGATTATATATATACTTTTAGTCATTTAAACATCTATAAATTAAAACATAAATCATGTGAGGGCATCTGTTCATACTTAACACATATGCAATATTCAACTAATTATAATCAAAGACTATACTGAAGTTACTGATTAATCAAATTAATATTTAACTTATAAATTTCCAAGATGTGAGACATGTTAAACATTGCTACTAACACGTATCTCTCACTGCGATGAAACTCGCGCAATCGAATCGAAATTGAAAACCTAAATCGACTTTAATTAATCAGCGATTAATTAATTATAGGCATAATTAATATTTTAATAAAATAAATTCATAATCATGTGATATGAAAACAAATAGCGCTACTGTGTAGACCTCCATGACATGATACTAACGCAACTGGAACGAACTAAAACAGAATTAAAACGAAGAAACTACGGAGATTAAACGAACCAGTGGCATAACTGTAAATATCGTCATCTTCTTCCTTGTGATCATCACGTACAGAACATGGGGAAACTGCTGTTGCTGCTTTGTTCCACCACGCAGGGAGAGGAGGGGGCCTCGACCAGCAAGGAGGGAGGACCGACCGGTCGCGGCCGGTGGCGGCGTGACGCCAGGCCACATGGCCCGCAGAGCCGGGCTGACCCGCACCACCGTGTGCGTCGGCGGCCTTGCCCTGCCAAGCAGGGCGCGCGTGACCAGGGGCCGAAGCGCGGGGGGTGAACGCGCGGGGCTGGGGGCATCAGGCAGCTGCGCCGTCGACCTCCTGGTGGCAGCGCACGGGACCAGCTCTGGCCGGAACGGAGAAGGAAAGATGCCGGCCATGGATGTCCTCGTCGAGAAAGAGAGAGAACCGTTAGGGAAACAATCAAACGATCACGGATTCGTGAAAACAAAGAGATGACGGCGTAGAGGTCGAAGAGAGCAACCTCGTGGTGGTGGTGGTTTTCGTCGGAGACGTCCGAGGTGGCCGGAAAAGCTCGCCGAATGTTCGCCGGAAACCTAGCTGTGGAGAACTTCGGCGTCCGATCTGCGGGGCTACGAGTGGCGGCTCGAAAAACGGGATGTACTTGTGGAAAGCTCACATCGAGAGGAACACCGGCATATATATAGTGTAGGGTTTTGAGGTCGGTGGAAAAACAAGATATTTTATTATTTTCGGATTTAATTAATTCCGAGATTAAAATAATTTCAGAAAAGTCCAGAATTGATTTTTAGCTCACGAAAAATACTCCGATGGCTCCAAAAATTCTAGGAAAATTCTCGAAGACACTTTTGAACATAATGAACCCAAATAAAGTTTTTAGAGCTCACGAAAATATTGTTGCAAAGATCAAGGAAAAATATTAAGCCCAAGGAAAAAGGAATTTAATTCCAGAAAAGGTCGGAAAATTTTCCGGAGAGAAAGAAACATCACTCTATCATATTTCAAAACCATTTGCACTCATAAACACCAAATGCAACCAGCATGAATGCACAATCCCGCATGTTGCTACTCCTATGATGAATTTTAATTTAAAAAAAATATTACTTTTCCTATATTTCATGAGCACAAAAACCGATAACCATTATTTTAACTCTATTTTCAAAAGTGCAAAATTTTAGGGTGTTACAAAAAGGCTGTTTAGCACATTTATTTTTAAGAAGACAGTGCAACAGCCTTCGTTAGAAGCTCATATTTCGCATTGCTCCCTTTGACAATGGTACATAACCTATTTAATTATTAGTGTTACAGCTAGTGCAAAGCAAAACTGTTGATGGTAAATCCACACTAAAAACTAGGCAAATCATACATAAATGGCAATGCTACATAACTCTGTTTAGTTTTGGGGGTTAACGCTACAAAGTAAAACCGCTCACTTCCCGTAGAGAGGAAGCCCCTCTATCTTGAGCGTACTAGCTGCTCCATGGATCTTGGTCATGTTTGCAACTCCAATCTGGAATGGTGGAAAGTTTGGAGTGAGCAGTGGACAGGGCACTATCGCAGCGGAGCTGACTCCATCTTCTCGCTTTGGTTGCTTGGGAGCTTTGGAAAGAAAGGAATGCAAGTTGCTTCCGTGGAGCAAGCACTCAGGTGCCCGACCTGCTCAAGCTCATCAAGCACGAGGCTGACTTGTGGGTGCAAGCCGGCGCGAAGAGCCTAGGTTGTCTTCTTCAACGAGTAACAGGGTAGTCGAGTGTAACTTTGGGGAGGGCATTTGCTTAATGAAAATTTCTAAAGCCCCCCACCCCTGTAATCAAATTCTCCCCACTTAATATAAAAACGCACAAATCTTTTACGTGATCGAGAAAAAATGGATCTTGGTCATGTCAGTTTCATCAACCCATATGGTTTCGAGCAGACAACGCAACAACAGAGTTAGCAACAGGGTTGCTTTGTGAGGAAAAAATGTACAAATGTTTGATGTTTCCCAAAGGAAAGTGTTAATGCAAAGAGATATAGATGAGAGAGTATAAAATACAACAAACTATACACACTGACATATAAGCTGCTCCATGCCTCCATAGTCTCTTATATAATCAAATGGCACAGCTAGACAAATGGGACCTACTGACCCTATTCCTGTATATCTTTCTTATACTCTATCTCACAACAATATTCCAAAATACGGTTTTCATCTTAATCTCTACACCTAAAAAAACTCTAAAGTAATCATCTACCTGGTAATACAAAAAACGTATACTATCCGGTTACAAAGACTAAAGAAAAACTTGTACCAAATACGTATACTATGCGACCAAATACGTACACTATCTGGCCACCCTCTGCGTTATGAAAGAGAATCGTCAGATACAGAGTCCGCTGCAGAGTCCGCAGAGATTGCGTCGCTGAGACCGAACCGAGGCCGTGTCCAGGCTTACGTCGCATGCACACATGCAAATATGCGCGAGGCGGCACGGATGATTTGCCTTCCCGTGTTTCCTGTTTGATTGATCTCGGCCCGATAGGAAGCCAGCGCGGGCAGCGGCAATATCGTCGTCGATGGCTCTGGTCGCCGACGTGCCGTGTGGAGATCCTCCTGCGCTTGCCGCCCCCGCCCGAGTGCGTCATCCGCTTCCGCGCCGTAAGCAAGCACCGGCGACGCATCAACACCTGCCCCACTTTCCTCGCCGCCTACTTTCTCCGGCGGCCGCGGGAGCTCCTCGGCTATCCGGATGGCTGCAGGATGGGAATATTCTCCGAGAACCTACTCGCAGGCATGGAGCCATGGACCCTCTCAATGGTCGCGACACGGGCTGCCGCGCATCATGCGCTTCGATGGGATATTGCATCCCGTGACGGTCTCCTCCTGCTGTTCCCGCTAACATAGAAGTGATTTTTGATCTGCAACCCGGCAACGCGGCAGTGAGCTAGCCTGCCGTCGCTGATGCCAGAGCCGCGCACTTTCGTCGTGGCGTCCGGGTTTTACTTCCACCGGCCGTCCGGCGAGCACCCGTTGCCTGGTTTCAAGCATGACCCAGCGTGCGGCGTCGTTTGCGCACGGCTTCGCCCCGAAGTCGCCCCGTCCTTCGGTACAGCGGTGTCGACAGGTGGGGCCGATCGTAGATGTCTTCCTCTGCACGTGCAAAACGAGGCCTCCAGAAACATGAGACCACCAGCAATTACCAGACGCCGATGACTTGATGCGTGGTGACCGACGTCCATGCATGGCCATGTGAAAGTGAGGACATGTGATGTCATTGTGATGTCACAATGACTAATATTGACTTACAAAATAATTAAAGCAATATGCTCGTATATGTACAAGTATGCGGATCTATAAAAAAAACATCAACTGATTGTGACATTCAATTGATTAGCCCCGTGCTTTTGCACGGGCATATATATAGTTACATTAAAAGCAATCAATTGTGGAAATCTCTTGGTAGTAATACAGATACTGCCCATGCAGTAGGCTTTGGCTAATTTTTCGATATAAGAACTGAAACACGATGTCAAGGCTTTTATCCTGCCCGTAGAAACCCCTGCAAGCTTCCAGATTGTGTGCTTACCTGTGGGTAGGTCTGGCTCCTGTCGAAATCAACCCCCAACATGGGTTCAGTGAGTGGGAATCCGATTTCTCCCCCTCAGTATTCCGATCCATCCGCAGGGGTGTAGTGTAGGTTCAGTGCAGCCAAGCTCCGGTGGCCACGGAGCGGCGGAGGCGATGCAGCCTGTAAGCTCTCAGGGATGGGATCGCCGGCGGGGTTTCTCGTGATTCATGAAGGTGGGAGTGGGAGCGCTCAGGGATGCGGATCGCCGGCGGGGTCGCGTTTGTTCGGTGGCTATCTGGGAGCATGGAGGCCGTGTTGGCGGGTTGCAGTTGCAGGGGTGGGGGAACAGAGCTGGCTTGCACCTAGCCCAACGGAGACTTGAACAAAACGGCCCGGTCCGTATTGACGTGAGGCACTAGACATTGGCCCAGAAGACCACAGATATCGGGCTGGGCCTGTACGAGCCCATCAAGTGCTGCTGTGAGCCTGTTGAACTTTTGCACTTTTTGTGGTTGGGCTGGATGTAAAATCAAACTAGAGTTGATTGTATGTAATGCTAGTATACAAGTCTTCTGAATTATTGCAGCATCAGGCAACTATATATATCTACATTCATCACCTGTCATCACACGCACAACAACGACTGGAGAACCAAAGCTTTGTTATTTGAAAGTTGGAACAGATTACACACTTCACATTCCACGCAACCGATCGATTATATTAGCACCATGTCTCAACTACCAAGTTCCATGTAAATTGAACAGGGATACAGAGGGTACACGCACAACCATCAACCCTTAAGTGCCTCCAGTACTTCTCTTTTACGATGAAAGATGACACAAATAGATTCAGTTGCATGAACATGACTTGCCACTATGTTACACCACCAACCATGTACAAAGTTCTGCATTGCGCTGCGCCGCCATTCACGTCTCCACACGGAAATCGCCTCCTAATGCAGCGCTGTCAGGACTGTAGACCCTTCCACCTGCAATCACAAGTTGCAAATTCGTGTGGACCAGTTAACAGCGCATAGATAGCATTGCATCATATACCAATTGTGCGGAGACATGTAAAATCTGAATGGAAAACAGTTAGTTTTGTCGTTAAGTCAATTAGCATTGTCATGCTCAGTTCCTCTGCAGTTATGATTCCTACTCACTAGGAACAAAATTGTGCAGACTGCAGAGTACCCCAATGTTCCTTGTTGTGAGTGCTCCGATTTATTACTAGTACTGTACAGTACTACTAGACATGGCATTAATTGATGCATCTCTGACGTACAATTACATAAAACTGGAGTTGATCTTCTCCAAGTCCGTCCCTCAGTCTCCGGTGCCCCGTGCTTTTGCGACGCTCCGGTGGCCCCTCAGTCTCCGTCCCAGCCGATGGTGGCGACCTCGTGGCCCCTCTGTCTTCAGCTTCCCTGCAGCCCTTCCGTCTCCAGCGACCCGGCGCGTAGCCACTAGCCAACCCCGGCCTAACGCGCAGCCACCGACCAACCCCGCGCGGGAGCGGCCCGGCCAGCCCCGTCCGGTGGGCGCGGTGCGGCTTGCCCCGGCGGATGGGCGCAGCCTGCCCCTGCCGTCGCGGCTAGCCCCGGCGTTTGGGTGAGCATGGCCATCCCCATGTCGAGAGGAAGAAGATGACTTGATGTCTATGAGATGTGGGGTCCACTCGTAAGAGAGTGAATCTTTTCCAAAAGCCACATGTGTCCAACCAAACAGGCTTGCAGACCACATTCCACAGCAGCTTTTTCAAAAGCCACAGCCCACAACATATTTTTTAAAAGCCACAGCCCAACCAAACAGGGCCTTAGATGGTGAGAATCATAAGGGTAGCATGATGCAGGCAGCCAAGATACTATGAGTATTTTTACAGAGACGAAATCTCTTGTATACAAAATGCAAATACAAGGAGAGTAATTTTTTCTAGTCCAGAAGAAGAATGAACATCATTAGGCTTGGACCAACAGTCAGGTTATGTCTGTCTGTCTTTCTCTGCTGGTCCGAGCCACACAACTAGGCCCACCGTAGCCCACAGACAAATCTCTGCATCCACTTCTCCACGGCAACCCCCAACCAGCTGCTTTTTTAAATAACAGTAAATATGCCGGTGCGTTGCTACGAATTTATAATTAATTTATTATTTTTATCTCCCTGTTTCATTGTTTTCAACTGAGAATTTGAATTTGACCCTTGTTTGAAAACTAACTTTTTTTACTATAAATATGTCACAGCATCAACGTAGAATAGATAATTGTTCAGCAATAAATACGTGATAGAATATGTTGGAAATTAATAATTAATTCACTAATATACTGTTTGAACTATATATGAATATGCATTATGACAGACTTTTCATTCTCATACATATTTTATAGAGCACTTAAAATATAACGTCCAAAGTATACATCTTTGTCTTTAATTAATAACTCTCAATGTTCCAAGAGTCGTTCCATGGTGTCTTGATAAGCTCTGTTGTTGCTGGAGCAAGTGATGTGTCAAATCAATGCATATAGCATTCAACAATTATTTTATATATCTTTGTCTTTTACACTTATGTATCCATCATGCTTTTCTTTTATATTGTGTATGTCGCCTATTGCCAAGTATGTAACTTATTCGAATCGAGATGTGCTGCCTGCTATAAATTTTTTTAATATTTAAATATCCTTTGTTTAATAGAACACATATCCGATTGTATTCTTGCCAAAGGAGTTTGGTCGTTTGAATTCTCCATTGTCCGCCACACAAAGATCTTTAGCCCTATCCTGTTCGACCGATCTATAAATCGTTTGTGTTGGTTTGTATGATTAATTTGTTGTGAGAGAAAAACACTATACCATAACTAATAATAAACTCTGGCTGAAACACTGCTACACCCGTGACCCGCTGAACCGCGACAGCTGCCAGCCATGTACGCGGTGGCGGCCGCACCGCCGCACCACACCACCACCGACATGGATTGGCAAGGTAGTGTACAGTACATACGTTTAGAATTATTATTCTGACTCTCTTCCCATTGTGCCCCCATGTCCCAGGACTTACATTTAGGACTAAAATCTCTAACCAGTACAAACAACAAAAGCTCTGATCCTGATTTCTCTAATTATTATTGCTAATACGCACCCATAAATCACCATAACTTACAGGATTGACCTACTTGTACACCACTGAAGTACAATTTGAACAAACAGGAGACCTTCAATGACCTGCCGTGCGTCGCTAGGATCCTGCACGCCATAGAATTCCAAACAACCTGCACAGGGAACTCAAAACAGCGACGATCCATAGTTATTCACGCGGCCTAGCAGACCACAGAGAACTTAAAGCACACAACCGCGAAAAGTAGTCATGGATGGCAAGAATTACTCTTCAAAATTAATGCAACAAAACTAAATAAACAGTACACAACACAAGTGACAGCCTAAAACCACATAGGTTGTTGAATGACAACATATTGTCCACAAGGATACAAAGAGATGCTCACCTGAAGAAGAAAATTCTCTAGTGTCCCAAGTTGGCCATGGCCATCTGACCCGTGTAGTTTGCCACATTTCCTGATGAACCTGATGGACCAAGAGATCCAGCTAAAGTCTCTGTCAAAGATTGCTGCAATGCTTGCTGGAGGTTGGTCAAACCCAGCATTTACTGCTCAGTTAGGGGCTCGAGGTGATTCGCTAGGAGCTGAAATTTTCAATTATGCTGAGAAATCAACAATTTTAAATTCCCAGTGAGGGCACAGGAAAAACAAAAGACTGAGAATGAATATTTCACTCTCCTTTGAAAGCTCAGATGGACGAAAACCCCCAAGCCACAGGAAGCACCTTTCAGCAGTTGTCTTCCACATGCCTGAAAGTATATGAAATACATCAGCCTTTGCAGCAACACCTTTGACCTTGAATATTTCATCATAATGTGCCATTATGCCATCTAGAATAAGTCGTAGATCACTGTCACTTGCAACTTATTTTGGTCCTCTAGCCATCTAGCATATTCTATGTCAAAAGTAAACACTCTTGCAACAAGTTCATAATTTCAGATGCACTTCTAAGGATAAAGATAGCACTCAACCAAGATAGATTAATTAAATCCAGAAACACATAGAGCCACACAGATATAACAAATTAAAATATTTACATTTCCACTCATGGCATAGGTTTGATCTCCAGAGCTGGAAATGAAGATTCCCTCAAAGTAATATCAAAGAGAGTCAAAATAACAGCACAAAGGTACTATTTTCCAAGCACTCAATAAACATACATGCAACCAAGAAATAGTTACCTGCTGGTGAGCTTTCTGGAGTTCCTGCTCCAGTTGTGCAAGTTTCAGCTTACTGCTCTCCGGCTGTTGCACATATGCCTTCACCAAAGATGAGAAGTAAATTGTGATGGCTAATTTGATATATGGAGAACAGACGTGCATCTTGTTTCTCCAAATTAATTTGACATGGATAGCTCAAGGTTACAGGTGAGCCTCAACCACGATGCTTTTGATTTGAGAACTATGAAGATGAAGCTAAACAGTACGCTGTTAGCGTGTAGTTGGAAGAAAGCAAGATCATCTTATCTGAACTTAATCATACACAGTAGCAGCAGATATACTTTTATAAGAACAAAAAATATTGAATGGTCAAGATTGGCTGAAAAAAACACAAATTTCTTTTGTTCCAACCAAATGAACCAGAATAAATCCTTTGATCCACCAAATGAATCAGATTAAACTTCATTCATTCCCCAGAGGACCAGTCAGTTCTAGGAGCAACTAGATTTCCAGAGGAAACGCTTAGTTATTGCTCTAATCAGAGCTTTATTTCATCGTATGTTGTGCTATCTATAACATGTACCTTGAGGCTTCAACAAGTCTCAATCATACAAAGCAGCAGCAGATATAGTTTTATAAGAACAAAAAATATTGAATGATCAAGATCGGTGAAAGTGGCAAAAGGCTAAAAGACAAGATTTATAGGATGGCGATTAGACATGCTATGTTGTATGGTGCAGAATGTTGGCCTACGAAAAGCCGACATGTTCAATAGATAAGTGTTGCGGAAATGCGTATGTTGCGTTGGATTTGCGGTCATACAAGAAGGGATCGAGTTCGTAACGATGATATACGTGATAGATTAGGGGTAGCACCAATTGAAGAAAAGCTTGTCCAACACCGGTAGAGATGGTTTGAACATGTCTAACGGAGACTTCCAGAGGCACCGGTGCGTAGTGGAATCCTAAGCCAGGATAGTAACCTGAAGAGAGGCAGAAGGAGACCGAAGTTGACTTGGGTAGAGGCAATAAAAGGAGACTGAAAGGATGAAATATATCCAAAGATTTAGTCTTAGATAGGAGTGCTTCAAAAACAGCTATTCACGTGCCTGAACCTTGATGGCTTCTGCTGGGTTTCAACTCTAGCCTACCCAACTTGTTTGGGACTTAAAGGCTTTGTTGTTGTTGTTGTTGATCAAGATCGGTGAAAAAAAAAAACAAAATTCTTTGGTCCAACCAAATGAACCAGAATAAATCCTTTGGTCCACCAAATGAATCAGATTAAACTTCATTCATTTCCGAGAGGACCAATATCAGTTTTAGGAGCTTCTAAATTTCCAGAGGAAGCGCTTAGTATCGCTCTAATCAGAGCTTTATTTCATCATATGATATGATGTGCTATCTATAACATGTACCTTCAGGCTTCAACAAGAATTCCAGTTCTTATGCGTGCTGATGATCAACGCCGAGAGCAGGCCAGCTGATGCCATCAGCCGATCAGCATGGAGCTTCCGAGCAGACCTCTATCAAGCTAAAATCAATGAGCCAATTATATCCAATTTGACTTGCAAATTAACAATCCAATTCCGACTCTGACGACCAACACGGCGGCGTCGGCAGCCTGGGTTCCCGCAGGGGAACGGCCTGGGGGCCTGCGACGGCCGGGACGAGCGGCCGACCGGCCGGCTGTGGCCGCGCTGGGTGGCCTGGGTTGCCGGCAGAGCCGTCTTGTGTGGCCGCAGTGGCCGCCCTGGATCCAAAGGACGAGGAGACGTTCCTCCGTCCTGCGCCCACGCCACCGTCCATCTCCCGGCGAGGAGACGCTACTCCGGCCTGTGCCCGCGCCGCCGTCCATCTCCGGTCGCATCACGCCGGCCTCAAGAGGGAACGAGCGCGCGGATCGCAGCTGCCACCTTCGGAGCGAGCGGAGAGGCGCACATGGATGGAATCCAGGCTCGATTCCACGGCGGCTGTAGAGATAGAGCGGAGGAGGGAGAGACGGGCCGCGCCACACTGTGCAGGAGAGACGGAGCGGGGGGAGAGCCGCGCCGTGCGGGAGAGACAGAGGGGAAGGAGAGCGGAGCGGGTGAGGGAGAGTGGGCTTTTTCTTAGAGAAGCGAGGAAGAGGGCCGCGGAACGAGCGGGACAGTTGGGCTGAAGAACGGGCCAGACGAAAAACGGCCCAGCGAAAAATAAAGGCTGAAATTTTATTTTTTATTATTAATGATAGATAATACTTTATATTATACGAAGGGAACATAACGATTTCGAGAACTCAAATCTCATCATCCTATCTGTTTCTCTGCTGCAACATGCGAGTACTCGCTCCGTCCCATAATCCATGACATTTTAGAGTTCAAAATTTGTCTCATATTACTCGACGTTATAGCCTCTGCAACTCAGGCCCATCAGACAGTCCATCCGTTGCATCATGGTCACATCGTGGTTTCCATCCGGTGAATAAAATAAGGTAGAAAATGGAGCGGTGGCGGGCACCTAGTGGTGCTCTCTCTCCGTGAAGATGTGGCTCTGTACTCCACTGACACCATGAGTCATCAATAATACAACAGCAGCTGTCATTCGTTTGTAGGGGTGTTTAGGGGGCGTTTGGTTTCAGGGACTATTTTTTAGTCCCTGTCACATCAGATGTTTGGACACTAATTTGGAGTATTAAATATATTTTAATTACAAAACTAATTACATAGATGGAGACTAATTTGCGAGACGAATCTATTAAGCCTAATTAGTGCATGATTTGACAATGTGGTGCTACAGTAAATATACTCTAATGATGGATTAATTAGGCTTAATAGATTCGTCTCGTAAATTAGTCTCCATCTGTGTAATTAGTTTTGTAATTAGAATATATTTAGTACTCCAAATTAATGTCCAAACATCCGATGTGATAGGGACTAAAAATTAGTCCCTGGAACCAAACACCCCCTTACATCTTTAAGCTTTAACCTTGGTAACTGCAACACATTCTAGAACGACCTGTATCGTGAGACAGAGGGAGTACGTGTGTATAACTTCTGTTTCTACACCAAGAGTTTATCACTCTGAAAATATTCTGTTCACTGTTGGCATTCATTTCATCAGAGTTGTCCTTGTTCGCCGGGCACGCAATGAGGCAAACATGCACCGGAGACAAATAACAAAGCAATGGCCAATTTTGTGCACACGTCCTTATTGCTGACATGCTAGTGATTCCATGTCAATTTCCACGACTTGTATTTCGTTCTCAGTTCCAATGACGAGCCTACATAATCAAGATATGTTCGGGATCAGAAAATAAATAAAGAGGCAAAAAGGACCATTAGAAAACTCAATCCCCTGCCCTAAATTTCAGTGCCTGGTCTGATTTGAATCCTAAATTAGTACCCCTCTATATTCATACCTAGAATTACATTTTTTATGGAGGAGTACTCTATTAGGATCCGGCTGAAACTCAAAAACTATCTGTCTATATATATCCTGCACCGTTCGAGGGTGGCGTTTGACCCTCAAAGCATGACCAAAATAGATCATGGTGACCATGCAATATCGCAAAGATCATTTTTTTTCAAAAGAAACGGGGTAGTTTGTTCCCTATGTGGAAACATAGATTAACAAATAGATATATGATAGCACCTGTTTTGTTTCAATCATAATAAAATTTCTCTTAAAGCAAATGCTCGATCAGTTGTCCATAATTATTGTGCGAGAAGAAATGGTCGATGATTCTTTTTTCAGGTCCTCATTTTGCAACATGACCTATACTTCTATACAGATAATGCGGTTTTCATTTTTTTGAACCTCGGCATGCAAAACCACCATCAGAAACTGAGCTAGGTTTTAAAAATAGTTTTAAAAGTGCAGGCTTCAATTGTAGACCATATTATAGCCTATAGCTTAGGGTTCAAGGCAGATCAAATACCTTAGTTCACAGTTTATGACTTCTTCAACTAATAAAAAACAAGGACCAATAGAGGTGAGATGAAACAGATCAATTACATATACTTTGTTCCTTTCGTTACAGTTCACTAAAGACCATAATAGGGTTGAAGGCAGATCAAATAGTTTTTTTTTTCTAACAATTGTAGACCATATTATAGGCTACCTCTATGTCCTTCATTCACACGTCAAGTAGCAAAGTAAAAAAATTGCAAGATAATGAATCATATACCTCCTTGAGCCTACAAATCCAAGATATGTGATCGGCAAGTTAGATGTGCACCGAACAATTTTCTCAAGCCTGAAACTTACAAAGTAGTACTATGGTTAGTGGTATCCTTCAACAGCTTAGCACACAACAGAACAAATAAAACTGTTACATATATGTTAGAAAAAAGTATAAATCCTAAAAAATAACACAAAAGTGAAAATCATCGAGCTATCAACTAATTTGATAAACTATAATCATCATTAGTGATAAGAGTCGCAATGGAATTGATCTGTCAAGGTTGAACCCTGCAGAATTACTTGGAATCGATCTGCTCGCAATTCGTCCATTTAGCACTCTAGGTGTCGAACCATAATTGTGTCAACACATATTAAGATCAACACTCACACTTCATCTATGAGGTATCCATTGGTGAAGTGGGTTCTGCATATATATATATATATATATATATATATATATATATATATATATATATATATATATATATATATATATATATATATATATACCATTTGCCTTGCAGACTAATCAACCTTCTCAAACACACTGTGCTATGTCAATGGCAAACTAGAATTCAACCTCCAAGTAAAACTAAGGCGGTCCGCTGGATCATCTCTGTAAATCAATTAAGGTGCCCGCCTCTGCAAATAACATTCACAGAGGTGGATGCCACCCTAGCTAAGCATCACACGATCAAGCGTCACAAGTCACAATAAGTCACACGATTTTCATGTGAAATACATGCACTTGCGCTTCCTAGGATTCAAACACATGACGTCTCATCTCTCGTGTCTCATCACTACCACTATACTATACACTCATTTGTGACTATGGATAGAATGTTATCCTTTTGCATTAACTTTTAGAAATATTGTATTGAATATTTTGGCCCTAAACGATCTTCAATAAAAATATCAGCTACAAAGTTTTGGATCTCATCGAGTACTATATTTTTGGTATAGGACATGTCTCCATCCGAGATCATTTGAAAATTTCAAAAATTTGAATATCAAATTATGATAAATTAAAAACGAATATTTTGGACTCTAAAGGATTTAATATAGAAAACTTATCAACTACAAAGTTGTAGACTGCATCGAGCACTACAACTTTAGAATAGACCATGTCAACATTTGAGATCATTTGAAAATTGCAAATTTTAAATTTCAACATATGAGAATTTAAAACTAACATTTAAATGACTTCAAATAAAAAACTTGTCAACTAAAAAAGTCTGTATACCACATTGACAAGTACAGACCATTCCAACATCGGTTGCTTGAAAATTTAAAATTTAATTTTCAAAATCTAAGAACCTCAAATGAATTTTTGGGTATCTAAGTAGTTTCATATAAAAACATGTCAGCTACAAAGACGTAGACACGTTGAGCTCTACAATTTTGATATAAAATTTGTCTTTACCCGACTTCATATGAAAAAGTTATGATTTTTTCGAGATAACTATTTATAAAGATGGGCCCCTTAAGAGTGTCGCAAGAGATTTCTCTTAGTTGGTCTAAAAAGGTGTTACGAGGACTATTGTAAAGCGAAAATACATACGTGGTATATACAAACTTACAAAGGCATCGAAAATGTTCTCGTTATTATATATATCACTGGAGCAAACACGGACAACTTATTACGGAGTATTACCATATATTAGAGGCACACGCACGGAGGAGTGGGGACTGGGGTTCACGCGGAATAAGAAATATATATTCCGGAGTATCACCTGTAGTTAGTGGAGTTCCAGAAGCAAACAGCCGGGTGTACGTCATCATCCAAGAAATCCACGACACCACTTACAGCTACTAGTGGAAGTGTTGGGTGGCAAGTTACTGCGGTACTAAAAAATCTGGGGTCACGACTGAATATGTGAACACGTGTCCCTGTCTGCAAATCCCATATCTGATGCATGCAACACCACAAGAAATAAGTAATGAAATCTGAGTTTCAAAAAAAAAAAAAGGCGGGGGTGTTCTGTACCTCACTTTGTAGTGGTGACCGCCAGCACTCCTGCTCAGTCCGATGAGTAATGAAGTCCGAGTTTCAAAAAAAAAGCCATAAGAGATAACAAAAAACATTTACTATTCAGCTCGACTGCTATTCCATAGAAACAGACTGTTCGGCTTCGGCTGCTTGTCATAGCAGCTCATGCTGGCTGTCCGCACAGTAATTTTGTGAGAGGCAGAGCAGTGCAGCGGCTGCAAAAGCCATCTGCCGAACAGAAAAAAAAAAATGCACACAGCAATTCTTACCGTTGGATCTTTATCGGAACAGTCGAGAACCACCGCATGGTTCGGACCTGCAGCCTCAGTAAAAACATGATCATGGTGCCATAAGCCCGGACATCTTATTGTTGTGATAGGCTGATCCGCAGAAGGATTAATTGACCAGACCTGTTAATAATAATTCGGTTTTCATGTATAGAGGATCGATCAAAGTCAGATTGAACCAGGACATGAACTAATTAATAGCTCCGTTCGTATAATATGCACAAAAGAAGTAGCAAAAGAGGAAGGCCAACCTTGATGACCCCACGAAAATAATGGGAAGGGACGAAGGTGTTGGCGTCCATTGGGTTAAACGTGGCATGGGTTATGCCGCGAACGTGAACCTTTCGACAACATGCCCAGCCCTTTTCCCAGTCCCAGATCTCAATCACGTCGTCGCATGCGCACGCTGATACTGATAGCAGGTATGGGCAGGTAGGGTGAATCGCCAACGATTTGACCCAACCACGATCGGTGGCTTTGAAGCTCTTTATTTCGTCCATTGTAGGACACGTGTAGACATGGATATATCCTCTACTATCTCAAACCACACACCATTCCGTTTGAGGGATGAATCTTACTGAGTTGACACGTGCATTTGCAATGCCATGTATCATGCGACGATATAAGTTTTCTGGTTTGTCCTTGATATCTACTTAAAAACTGTCGTCACCTGGTAATTAATTAATGAAAATAATTATTTTTTCTTTGTCATTGCTAAAACTCCCCATTATTAATACTTGTGTTATAATGTGTTTGGGTTAGTAAATACTAATTAAAATTGTGCCAAATCGATACGGAATATATAACAGTTCAACCATCTCAGCATGATAAAAGAACAAAGATGCTTGAATGTCACATGTGCCATTACCTCCATTTCGTAGTACCATAGGGAAAGAAGCTTGCCACGACCCACCAAAATCCTAAGGGATTGGATGAAATTTAAGCACAAATAAGTAAGTGTAAAGCTAGATATATCGATCAAGTTCATTCTAGTGTGTCTAGTAATACGCCAGCAACATCAATCGCTAAATCTGCTCACCAGGGCTGTGTTGAATGCACATCCATGGTTCCTATCTCCTCAAAACCGACCCTCGATACGACATGAGACAACCAAAAAGTCATTTGGTTTGAATCCCTTTATACTTCTATAATATGCAGATAGCTCGGTATGGGCAGGAAAGGTTAATAGCCTATTTGATGACAAAATTAAGACCATTTGGTTTCAATCTCTTTACTTCTATAATATTGTATCCCAAACTATGTCCGTTTACAAAACCATTGCCTTCTAGGTTTAGAAAGCTAGAATTCGTATTGATTGTATTCATGAACCTTGTGAGTTGTGAGCAAATTATATAGGAGTGCATTAAATTGGATGGACCCTGGGTCCAAACATCATCTAATCTGGAATTATTTTTCTAATGTAATGATTGCTCTGCCGTGGTAGATCCTGCACAGGCCACGTTGTTAAATAAAAATTTGACACGTGGAAAAACCAAGGAATCACACGTGTAGAGCAAGGACAGGACACGTGGGCCAATACAAATCCAAGACGTGGTACAAATCCGTCCTACCACATGGTCGAATAAAAAAAAGACGTGTGGGTAGTTTAGGACGCAACACGTGGTCCACTAAAAAACTGACACGTGGACGTACAACATCGTGACACATGGTCAAGTAAAAAAAGACATGTGGGATATTGTGGTCAAGCCACGTGGACCAATAAAAATATGATACATGATCCAATGAAGAAGTGACACTGCTACAACCGCAACACGACACGTGTGCCAATAAAAACCTAACAAATGGAACAACACAAACGACACGTGGTCCAATAAGAACCTAAAATGTGCAAGAACAAGAAAGGGCCACGTTGTCCAATAAGAAGGTGACACGTGACCCGAACCATCTCCAATGTAACCGGCTATAGCATCTACACGTGAAAGCATCTCCAATGAAAGCATCCGCCAGCATGGCTGCCCCTGCCACGCATACCAAAATAGTTCTATGACAGTTAGTTTTTCGTCACAAATCAAACCACTTCTATGACAAGTTGCTCGGGTCCGTCAGGGATGAACAAATATAACGCGTTTTTTTACGAACGATTTTTCGTCATAAATTCGCCATAAAACTAAAATTATGATGAATTTCGCTTCTTCGGTGACAATAGTTGTTCGTCATGTATGTGCAGAGCTAGAAATTTAAAGAGACAAAGAAGGAAAATGAGCCTATCTATGAGGGTTGTTCATTAGAATGGATGATGTTGCCTTTTGATCTCCGGATGCTAATGCTGAAGGCTCGTTTAGGATGGTCCAACGCTAGCTTCAATGATCTATTATGTCTCCTTGGCTCTCTACTTTCAAAAGGTAACAAAGTGCCCACCAATACCTATCGTGCAAAAAAAAATTGATCAAACCAGTGATGTTGGGGGGGTCAAAAAGATCCATGCTTGCCCTAATAGTTGTACCTTGTTCTGTGGCACCCAATATGAAAACTTGAAGTGTTGTACGAACTATGACACGGGCTTCAAGAGGAATACTAGTTGTCTCATGGATGCAAACGACAAGGGGGCCTCGAGTGGGCGAAAAACAAGGCGAGTGTTGTGGGTGCTTAACCACATCAAATGATTAGTGGATTGATCAATGGGTCGATCTAAAAGTGCATCTAGCCCTTTAGTGGGTTTTGGTTAATCGAATGACGACCCAATTAAACACTACTACAAAAATCTTAATGGAGGCGGGCGAAATGGGTTAATAGAGGCGGGCATTGCAACCGCCTCCAATCAATGGTCATGGTTAATCGTGACATAACGGAGGTCTAACAAAAAAAGGGCACTGCCGCGCAAAAGAAATCCTATAGTAGTGAAAGGTCTAACAAGTTTGCTAAGTGTTGAACAAAAAATTGAGTTATTGCATACACTTGTGGATTGTGTAATGAGAAGTGTATCCAAGGTTCAACTAGAAGACAAACTTGATGGTATTCCATATAGTGTTTAAATGAAGGCCAAATTGTATACTGTTGTGTTGGAAGATTATGGAAACAATATAGTTCAAGCAAAAGACAACAATGCAAATGGAATCGATGAAATGGCCTCTATATTATGGGATATCATTGCATCATGTGAAAGCAAGCATATTTGGCAGCAGGCAAATAAGACATGGGTTGATAACATGGAATGGTCTTATATAGGTGGCTTCCTTTTCGTGAACAAGAAGAATTTGATAGTGAATTAGCTTTGATTAAGCTAGAAGTATGAAGATAGATATTGAAGTGAATATTCCATGTGTCAAGCCAAAAATGAAGAGGATATAAGGAATTATGAATTGGCTTGACCATATTGATGTTTATTCATATATGTCAATCTAAGTGAATCAAACTAAAGCTTGATTGATCTCAACATTCATATCTAGAAGATATTCAAGCAAGGATCACAATAATTAAGAAATCATTTTTCAATGGATGCTTAATTTGATGTGACTTGAGTAAGGCTTGATAGGGTAAAGATAGCAAGGAAAGGGCTTTGAGGGACTAAACGAAGGTGAAGGGAAAGCAGTGGTTTGAGGACTGAGGTACCATGGCTAAGGTGAAGAAGAGAGTACATGCATTGAGTCAAAAATACTAATCGAGCTATAAGGAGTCATATTGTGTTGAGGATCAAATCATTAGTAGGAGTGACTTGAAGCCATGAATTTAACTCATATGTGTTGAAATGGTTCAAGTCACCTACTGAAGGAGTGTTTGCTTGAAGAGATAAGATAAAGATGATTGCAACCTCTATGAAGTGATATTGAGAAGAAATGGCATATGAAGACATTGAAGACTTAAGTGGTTGAAATGGTTCTATTCTCTTAATCATGAGTATAGGTATGTCGTTCTATCGAGGGGGATACAATACAAATTATAGACAAGTCTCAAGTGCTCAGACTAATCAGACCCCGAGTGCTAACATGAGAAACACTTGGCACAACACTTTCACATGTTGATATTTGGGCTTGTTCTTGGTTGGGTTGGATAGCCCTCAAAACAAGCTTTTGAAAAGCCCAAGATCATTGACATCGGAGTTTAGAGTCAAAAGTTATGGCGTCTTCCGTGAGGTGACCTGTGTTGTTTTTGAGAGTTGCGGAAGTGTCGCTTCTCTGCCCGGCAGTGCCACACGATGAGATGCAGTGCCACACATGTATAGGTCATAACGACTAGTTTTTGTGGGGTGGGTATATGTACCCATCCCACGCCTCCTGTGAGGCTGCTGGTGCCCAAATCACTCCCAACTCATTCTAAGCCTTGTTTGAGCTCTCTCTAACCCCTCTCTTTGTGAGAATGAGTAATTAGTATATGATTAAGAGGTAGAGAGCATTTGAGAGCAAGCCAAACCTTGAGCACTTGTCAGGCTTCATCAAGCATTCGTTGTGCATTGTTACTATTGGAGGTGAAGCCTCCTAGATGGCTAGGCGTCGCCCGGTGAGCTCCCATACTTGTGGTGAGCCACGGGAAAGTTTGTATTGCCCAAAATCATAGTGGAAACCTCGAGCTCATCACCTAGGTGGTGAGTTAGAGAAGAGGAGTGAGTTGAAAGAGACTCCAAAGCCTTTATGACTTACTCAACAATGTGGAGGTAGGCAAGCCTTAGTGGCGAGCTGAACCACAAGATAAATACACCTTGTCTCTCTTGTGTTCTTGCTTTGTATTGCGCTCTACTTGTTTGTTGGTGATTTTAGGTTTTGGTCATGATCTACTTGTGCATAAGCTTCCGCTTCAAACAAGTGATGGAATCGGCTCAACACTACCCTAGGAAGCTTAGTAATTTGTATGATCTAAATTTCCTTGGGTAGATTTTCAATTGTGCAGTCGAGTTTGTTAGGTGGAGCGGCAGTGCCGCTCACTGAGCGGCAGTGCTGCACAGGTTTTTAACAGCAAGTTTGAGTTTTGTTTTAAACAAGCCTATTGTTGACATTTATTAGCATCACTCTTAACTAAGTTGTCATCCCTAGCATGATGCCAGAAATGTGTTGTTGGTAATTATGAGAACACTTGTAAATTATATATATAAGGTGTCCGCAAGCGCATACATAATATACCATTGTAGCATTTCACCCGAGAGTATACCGAGTATCGTTATTTATATTTTATCTATAGGGAGGAGCTATGGGGTTGTGTTGGCATAGAGATATTGACAAATATGTATACTTATGATAAAACCATTCTCATGCTATGGCATGGGTAAGTCAAGTGATAAATAAATGATAAGTGTAAGATAATAATGGTATTCCAGAGATAGAAATAGATACTCATAAAATGTAGTAAGGCTAAGTAGGAGATTTGTTAAGAGCAAAAGATTCCTAAGTCATTACTTATCTACTAAGTCTTTTGTACACCCAAGTATATACACTCTCATCTATAGTATAACTAACTTTGGATCCATGCATAAGGAACATTACTAAGAAAGATTAAGAACAGAGCTTGTCTTCCTTCATAATCACATTCTACGTGCTCTACAGACGGGGAGTGGACTACAAAGGACTCAACAGGAGTGTCACATCCACGATCTACCATATGACCCAGAGTGCAGAATGCATCTACAGGCAAACAATATCTAAGCACCATGCTTACATAATATCGACCACTTAACTCTCTCGAGAACTGAGCTAAGAGCTTTGCGAACATATGCATATATTCATCATTAATCATAACTATATTAAGCATATTTCTAGAGCAAACTAGGAACATAATAAATTGCAACATAATATTGAAGTAGCACCAAGTCATAAATAAAGAGATACAATGGCTATACCAGTCTCCAGATGGCAGATCTAGAATCCTGAGCGATAGCCCAAACTCTACTTGAACCTTGCTAGCTAACATATACTAGAAACTTGAAGAATTGGAGCTCTATTCTCTTCTCTCTAGAAACCCTAATTTCTGGTCTAATCTTGACTTATGGCAGCGTGCACTGGAGGAGGGGGGCAGGGGCTAGTTATATAGGCCAGAGCGTTCAACGTGAGCCATTAGATCAAACTGACTTAAAGGATGACGTAGATGCTTCCTAGGAGGCGGTGGGAAATCGACATATGAAGAAGGCTGACAGGTGGGTCCCCTAGGGGCCGGGCGACCTCTAGGTGGGGCCGACCGGCCCCACCTGGCAGTGGCTTGGCCCCCGCTTTAGTGTGGAGTCCTCTCGAGTCTTCTAGAACCTTCTGAAGTTGATTTCACTGCGGATAAGCGTGATTTTATTTGACGATTTAATCCTCCTTAACGGTTTTCTGGATACACCCTGCTGAAAACATAGATTCACGAAAACTTATGGAAATTGTCAGTTTAAACCCCTAAGTCTATGTTGGTGATCCTTTTCATGCATTTATTCAAGTTAAGTTGACTGTTTATGATGAATGATAACTACCATCAACACCTATTCACCCCCTCTAGGCGACTTCAAGGTCCTTTCATGATCTATGGGACTTGAATGGCTTAGGACTGAAGCCAAAAAGGATATATCCTTGGTCGAGAGTCTAAGCCCTATATGTCCAGCAGTGAGTTCATCATGTTAGAATGCTCATGTGAGTTCTTACAATAGAAGAGAGAGAGATAGAGAGAGAGAGAGAAGTTGCTCTCATTGGCGGAACCACTTGAGGAGTGCTCAACTTCACCGATAAATGAAGAGCCTCAAGTGATTCTCCCAAAAGGTCTAAGTGATCTGGCCACATCCACTTCCTCACCAACATATGACTTAATGGAAGGTAATGAAATGGTGATTAGGAACAACGCTTTTACATGTGGCACTTCTACTTCCTCTAGTCCTTGTGAGACTAACATTTTGAAGAAAGAAGAAGCTTGTCTTATGGCAAAGAAAGAGAAGAATGTGGTAAGTGAGAGTGAGAGTGAAGATGATGAGTTCAATAAACACTTTGCACATATAAGCAAGAATGACAAGTTGATCATGCTTAAGATCATAGAGAAAACTAAAGAGCAAGAAGAAACTCTTTACAAGCAATAACCTCTCATAAAAAGAATAAATGCTTGGAGAAGTTGACCAAAAAGCATTAAACGCTTAAGTGCTCTCATGCTAGTTTAGTCAAAAGCCATGAAAACTTGTCAATTGAGCAAACTAATACTTTTAACTATCTATATTGTGTTGCTCAATTAGAAGATGAGAACTATGCGCTTAAGGGCAAAGTGGAAAGGTTCACTAGGAAGAATGAGATATTGCAAGAAAATCATGATGAGCTCTTGTGCTCTCTTGAGAAGCTTATGGATTCTCATCTCATGCTAGAAATTGCTCAAGATCGAGGTTTAGGTAACAACGGTAAAATCATACCAACTTCACACTCACAAGTGCACAAGTACACAAGTTCCACCTATTTTATCATGTGCTACCAATTGTTGCTCTCAAGCAAGCCAACCTTCCTTTGAGCATGTACTTGTAGAAATTTGTGATGATTCCATTACAAAAGAAAATAAGGAGCTGAAGGAAGAAGTTGAGAGGCTAAAAGGGGACTTGATTCAATTGAAGGAAAAATGCAAGGTTCAACCTTCTCAAGATAACCATGAAGACATGGTGAAGAATCTTGAGAAGGGATCAACCGTAGCATGCATGAAACCCCATCAACAATGTCACAAGTCCAACAATGGCAAAGCCAAGGGGCAAATTGGAGAAGTGCAATCTATCTAGAATGTAGAAGTGCTGCTCAAGACTATGGTAGTTCCATGATGTGGTAGTGCCATGTCCAAGAGCGAAAGTGCCACACCTAGATAGAACAGCAAAGCCCCCAAGGCCACCAAGGTGCAACTTCAACCAAAGAAGACTCTCATCACTTGCTTCAAGTATAAGAAAGTGGGTCACCACATGAGAGATTGCACCTTGAAGAAAGAACAGAAGGGCATGAGCAAGATCCAAGAGAAGAAGAAGATGACTCATGTCAAGTGCTCCAACAAGGGACACAATGCCTCTATGTGTTCCAACAAGGTTGATGACCAAACCACACTACCAAAGAAGAAGACAAGAAGAAGCATAAGGAAGTGTTATGGTTACCATGAGAAGGGACATGAAATTTGATCATGTCCTAACAAGAAAAGTGAAAGCCTTGTGACGAGATCCTAACATAGGGGTATGTTAAGCCTCGGAATCAAAGGTTTTCGACCAAAAGACCCCCCCCCCCAACTGATGCCTTCGGGATCGCTCGAGGACTCGAGGGCTACACCCCTTAGGTGTGCTCGCTTCCAGCTAAGGATTGGGCCAAGCCCGACCATGCCCTCTGCCTCTGCTCGGGGCTTAGGGGCTCGTCCGAGCCTCAGGCTCCTGATCGATAGGAGTTTGAGCCTAATCCTTGGCCCTCCCGTCCTTCAGCGCTAGCCAAGGCCTAGGCTAGAGACAGGTGCCCAGAGCGTCCATGGCTCGAGGGCTCCCTAGTGCTGCCCAACAGGCGCTATATATGGCCATGTAGCCCGAGCCCGTCGGCCCGGCACTAGGGAGCCCGTCGACATGGCCTGAAGGAGCAGGCCGTACCTAGCCCTTACCCCAGGCACATGGGCCGGCATGGCACGGCCCGCTCCACAGCATATGGCCCGGTGGCGGCCTGCTCACAACAGCAGCACCCAATAGGCCGGCAGCATGGCAACAACCCTAACTTCATTTCCCCCTCCCCTCAGCCCCTAGCCGTCGCACTCCCTTCGCTCTCTATGCTCACGCTCGCCTACGCGCAACCCCCTCCCCCACCCACCCCATGCAGGCATCGCGCTCAGCCCGCTCACCTCATCCACGTGGCCCCATCCATGTCGTCCTCCATGCCACTGTTGGCCCTATCCACGTCGTCCTCCACGCTGCCGGTGGCCCCCTCGGCCTCTTCCTCCGTACCCTCGTAGCGGCAGCTTCAAGTAGAGTGGCCTCAAGCACCAATGACCTCCTCGTCTCCTCCATGCTACCGGTGGCCCCTGCTCTCTCTCTAAATCCACCAGATCTCGCTCCTCCTCCACGACAGCGACAGGTTGTGCCGGTGGCTTGGCTGGGTAGACCGGCAGTGACCATGCCCTGCGTGTGGAGGTCATGCGTTCATGCCTGGCTATGGCCACGTGGAGCACGCCGCTCGTCATCTCCTTCCCCTTCTCTCCTCTCTTCCTCCCTCTCATCCACGGCTAGAGGCTCGCCGGCCTTTAGAGCAACGACCACGGGGCATCGGGCCGCCGGCCACGAGGGTTCCTGCTACCACCGTAGCGCTGCCTCCCCCTGTTAAGCGGGCCTTGGGATGGCCCGAGAGGCTTCACAAGCCATGCTTATTGGGCTGGTTCGGCATGAAAAATAGCCCAAGAGGCTGTGCCTGGGCCATCGGCCAGTCACGAAGCCCATCTTAGCATGGCCCAGGAGCCACGATGTGCTGTGCTGGCCCAACTCCATCGGGCCAGGCCTGGCACAGGCTCATGCCAAGTTGTGTTGGGCTGGCCTATTGGCCATCTATAGTAGGCGTGATGCTATCAACCACTCCTCCGACAAGGTCACGTACGGGGCGTCACACAAAGGGACAAATCCCTCTACTAGCTTCAAGGGCTCCTAGGCCCACTCGTCAGCCCCTCAAGCCAGATGCCTTCACCGCCAAGAAGCTTCTAGAAGGCGCACCTAGTGGAGGCTGATCCAAGATGACAGAGCCTGACACTCATCATGTCTGGACGAAGCAGCCGGACAACGCTCAGAGCTTCTTCGACTCCACGACAACGCGAAGGTCCATCCATGCCACTATAAGACCCTCTTGGACTCTGGCTCACATAGACCATAGGCTAAACTCCCCCAAACCGCCATGTACCTGAGCTACCTCATATTATAAGGGGAGGTTGGATCCTAGAGGGGGAGGATGATTCAAGACAGATCATTCAAGTCCTCACTAAATAGCTCGAGCTCTGCACTGAGAGCAGAGCCATCCCAAGAGGAGTACCGAGAGCTCCTCCCCACTTCCATTGTCTTCCTCCTCTCCAACGAGGGGAAGACCTCACCATCGATGAGCCAAGCATCAGCACAGAAGGACCCACTTCCAAATATCTCTTACACTCTGTTGTAACCCCCCGATTTTGTGTGCTCTTGAATACAAGGGTCATCTATTGCTGGACGTAGGGCCCCGATTGCCCGAACTAGGATAAACCATGCGTCCTCTCTGTGTTCTTTGTGTTCTTGAGTCCACCCAAGCCACCAGAGACACACACTCAGTGACATCCCGACGAACAACAATGCTTACTGTGGTTTCAACCCCGCAACACCTTGTCATCAAGAAAGAGGATCATTAGCAAGGTAGCAAGCAAAAGGCAAGAAGAGAAGGCTAATAAGAACAAGAGCCTGCTATACTACACTTGTAGAATAAAGGGACACCTAAGAATAGAATGTCCCTTGGGTAACACTCCTAAGCTCAACTTGTCAATTGATTCAAATTTGCTTAGACCCAAAAATGACACTTGTGCTAGAGAGGTGATTGGTTCATCACGTGCTAGCACAAAGGCCATTTGTGTGCCTAAGTCTATTGTGACTAACCTTGATGGGTCCATTTTCCCTTTGTTGAGTCAAACAGAGTTTTGGAGATTACTGAGAAAATTAAGCCATTTGCTCTTTCGATTGCTCCGTTGCTCTATGAATGGTTCACGAAGGAGAAGCTTAGTTTGATCTAGAGTTTGCTGCACAAGTTTTGGAATTTTGTGCAAAAAAATTGTTTCCGATCATGCACTATAATGTACAAAGGTACACCAAATCGGCAGATGATTCTCTGCCAGACGAAACTGATCAAGGTGCCTAAGGTTATTTTAGCTAATGCCTTTGCCTCAATCCATTTTGTGAAATATTCTATGGCGAAGTGGCGAAACGCAAGTTGCATGGTGCCAATGGAAGTGCCCTACTGTATCAACTCCCCATCACTATAATGGCCATGTCAGGATTATGGACTTGGTTGGGTTTGTGGGTGTGGTTTACTTGGTGGCAAACATCTAGCAACTTCCGTAGCTTTGGACCATCTGCTTGGCATCTTCGACTGCCGATGGCCAATAGAAACCTTGCCTCATCGCTCCGTGGACAATTTAATATGGTCCTCTATGTGTGTAGCAAGAACCAACATGAATCTCACTAAGTAATTCTTCACCTTGCTGCTTGCTGATGCATTTGAGGTGACTCTGCTTCGGTATAGCTCACCACCTATGATTGAATAATGTTTGGTGCGAGCATTGATCCTTTCAATCTCATGTTTGCTCGTTGGCTCGTTAGTTTCATTCAGATATGCGAAAATGTGTGATCTCCAGTCTTCGCTTGCGATGGCATGTAATATTGCTGGGTGGTCCTCTTCTTGTTTTACTGCCTTGATAGTGAGGAATTGAAAGAAAACATCTGGGGGTATTGGGGCATTCTGTGATGCTGCCTTTGCAAGCTCATCTGCCTCCATGTTTTCTCTTCTTAGGATGTGGCAAAGGGTGAAACCTGAGTAGTGCTTTTCCATTCATCATACTACTGCTAGATATTTGGCTAGTATGACTCTTCTACTATGAAATCTTTCTTGATATGTTTGTCGATGACCTGGGAGTCAAACCAAATCACACATCTTCTTACCCCGAGTGACCTAAGTTTTCGTAATCTGAGGAGTGTTGCCTCGTATTCGGCTATGTTGTTTGTGGTGAGGAACTGCAACCTTGCCGCATATTTGAGCCTAGGCCCACTTGGCAGGGTTAGAATTGCTACGATTCTGGCACCGAGGCACCCTAGGCTCCATCATAGTGTAATGTCCAAACGGGCCCATCCTACCGTAAGGTAGTATCAAAAGCTACCGGTGTCCAATCTACGATGAAATCAGCGAGGACTTGAGACTTGATTGCCGATCTATGCTTGAAAACGACGGTGTCTTCGTTGAGTTCTGTGGTCCATTTGCCTATTGACCCAATGGCTTCGCTGTTGCGGAATAACGCTTTAATGGGTTGAGCTGACAACACTTTGATTCGATGAGCTTGAAAGTAGTGCTTCAATTTTCGCGAGGCCATGAACACAGTGTATGCTATTTTTTCAAGCTTGAAATAGTTCAACTTTGCTCCAGACAATGCCTCAAAGATGAAGTAGATGGGAAATTGTTTCAATTTGTTTCCGTGCTCTTTTTCTTCTACCAATACCGCACTTACGATTGCGGGCGAGGCTACCAAGTACAGTAGCAAAACTGCTACTGGCGAAGGCTTGGACAATGTGGTTAGCTTGGTCAGATATTCTTTTAGGTCGTTGAAAGCTTGATGATGTTCAAGGCCCTAGGCAAAAAGGTTAGAATTTTGGAGGACTCTGAAGAAAGGCAGCCCTCTTTCTGGTGATTTGGCGATAAATCTATTTAATGTCGCTAACCTTCTTGTTAACTTTTGCACTTGCTTTCTGTTTGTTGGTGGCTGCATATTCGCTATGGTGGCGATCTTGTCGGGGTTTGCTTTGATGCCTCTGGCGAAGACTAAACAGCCGAGTAGCTTCCCTTTCTGAATGCTGAAAAAGCACTTGTCCGAGTTGAGATTGAGGCCACTTTTTCTCAGGTTCATGAAATTTTACTGTAAGTCTGCGATGTGGGTATGTTTCTTGTCACTTTTTATGACTATATCGTCGACATAGGCGAGGAGATTTCGCCCTTTCTGCTCACTGAAAACCATATTTATCATTCTTGAGAAAGTTGGCCCTGCGTTTTGTAGTCATTCTGCCATTCATCGGTAACAATATGTCCCTCCAGGTGTGATGAAACTCGTTTTCTCCTCATCCTTGCTGTTTAACTAGATTTGATGATAACCAGAAAAACAGTCGAGGAGAGACATCATTTCACAACCGGCTGCTATGTCGACCAACTTGTCAATTCTTAGCAAGGGGTATGGATCTTTTGGGCAACACTTATTTAGGTCAGTGAAATCAACACACATCCGCCATTTGTCGTTTTTCTTCTTAAGCATGACTACATTCGCCAGTCATTCTGGGTATTGTATTGGCCTAATGACTTCGTCGTTGAGCAGTCTTTGGACTTCGGCTTTCGCTGCTTCTGTCTTTCACTTGACATTTTCTTGAGCTTATGCTTTCTCGTCTTTGCTTCTACTTTTATGTTTAAGGAGTGTTGTTCTAGCTCCCAGCTAACACCTTGAAGATCTTTCACTGACTAGGCGAAAACATCGCTATTCTCATGCAAGAAAAGTATGAGCTCTTTTTTTTGGTGAGCACCAAATCTACACCAATGTGGACACATTTGTCGAGCGCCATTTTTGACAACAACGTCTTCTGGGTATCCTCTCCTGATTCTACTCTGCTTGATAGTGACTTCAAACTTGTTAGTGAATCCTCTGTCGAATATAGTGGTGTATGGGTAGTCCATGTTGACTATATGTTATCATTTATGTGCAAACCCTTTCGCCTTCAGCGAAGGATACTAGAGTGACTTTCTTTCCAATAGCTTCTGTCTTTTCCCTCGAAAACCGTGCAAAGGATTACCAGTTGGTTCCACTGTTCGTCTATCCAGACCCATTGACTCAAAGGGCTTCATGAACAAGATGTCTGCGGAGCTACCGGTGTCTATTAAAACGTTATGCAGTGTACCTGTTACATTTGCTGCTGCGACGAATGCATTGGTGTGAGGATAATCATGAACTTGGAAATCATATTCATCAAATGTGACTAGGACTTGGGACCAGCTGGCCTATTCATTGGCAGCCTTGGCAAAACGGTATGGACTCTTCTCTCGTAATCTCGTCTTGCACGCTTGCTCTCATGCTCTTGTTTTCATCCGCCTGTGATGGCGAATATTTGGCCATGCGAAGGAAGGATGTTATTCATTGTTTGCTGCTCTTGTGTATTTTCTTGCTTGGCAGGCTATGGTTGGCTTGATTGTTGTTGCTCTGGCTGAAGTGGCAAAGATACTGCTACGAATGACTTGGATAATGATCGTATTGCTGGTAAGCTGAGTATATGCGGGGTGCTGCTAGACGTATGATGGTTGGGCGAAACCTTGTACGAGGTTGGCTTGATGGATTGGATTGTTGTTTGGGAGTAATATTGTTGGTTGTAGGACCGCGTGTGCATGCTTTCGCAAAGAGCATTGTGGTATACATGCTTTGGGGTTTAGCTAGTCCTTGAGGCATCATCTTTCTCTTTGAGTTCTCATGCCATTTTGTTATATTTGCATTCTCTTGTGACATGTCTGGTATTTTCACCGCACACAAAATAGTAAGGCACTCTCTGACCTCTACCTCTTACGCGCCCTTCACGGTCACCATGAAAGCCTCAGCCTCCTCTACCGCCATGCTGAGTCTGATCAAAGTTGCGATGTTGGTGGAAATGCGAGTTGTCGGGCTACGTTTGTTCTGAGGCCCACTGACCCGCTTCTTCTTGTTGATTGTTTATTGAGCGAAAAGGTCTCACATTTCGTTGGGGCTATGGTTGGGGTGGTCTTGGCATTTTAGTTGCTTGCCTTGTTGAACTACGCGTGGCTTTTTGTCTTCTATAATCTACGTCTAATCTGGCGTATTGGTTCATGATTCGAAACATTCGCTCACAATATCTGGCAGCGACCTGGCGAGGAATAATGCGGACTGACCGGTGGCAAGGCCTTCGATGGCCACTGCTATGGCCGCTGCTTCTGGAATGTTGGGAGCCTGCTCCTTGAGCTGGATGAACTTTTTTTAATAGTCGGATAGAGACTCATCATCTCACTGCACACAAGTCATGGGCGATGCCTTCGACTGGCATGATGAATGATTTCGCCAAGGCCTAGTTGTCTCCCCCGGCGGAGATGACTAATTTTCTAGGATTGGACTGTCCGTCGAAAGGGGGAATGAGACGCTTATAATTATGTGGCCAAGGGTGTTGCTATAACTCTCTAGATAATGGCGGGGTTTGATCGTATATTGCTAAGTTTTCGCCTTGATTTTTGAGCTGTGGTTGAATGACATCAATGCCAACATGCTTGGCATTTTTGCCATTTGCCCTCTGTATGTAGCTGCTCAAAGTCTCTGTTGAGATTAATTCGTTGCTGTTTGGCTTCTCTTATGGAGTTTTCACCTGCACAGCCCTGTTTCTCACCACTACTTGCTGCAACTGCTCTTTTTGTCGCTCTAATCTTTGGATTTCCTGTCCTGGATTTTGTCGTCTTCATTTTTGTTCTCCTCGACTCCTAGATCTTGTACGAATCCTTCTAGGGTGTCTTCTCGCCCCACTGGAGGCACTGCTTCGTCATGTGGGATCTGTAGCGCTGCCAATTCGGGTAACTGGGGGGATGGGGGGTATTCGCCCTAGGGAGGACGGTTGAGTTCGCGGCTAATGTGGCCACTGCTTTTGCTAGGGCCGCTTCTTCTGCTGCTTTCGATGTCTCGGTTACGTCACTTCCTCCTTTCGCTCCTTTCCTTGGGGCCATGACAAGTTCGGGCAACAACCACGGTGGAGTATCAAACGAAAACGAATGACATGATAGCTCACTGGAATAGCAATCTTCTTATTCGTCATCCTCTACATCAACCCTTTGGGCCATGTTTATAAATGCCCGTAGACTTTCCAAAGACTAAACTACCCCTTCAACCACCCTAGATTCGCAGCATATCCTGCCCGATCCAGTACAGCTTGGTCCTAACTCAAACTGCCTCCCCTGGGAACAGTCGTCCCTGGTCCATGCCTGCCCTCGTTCGTTGGCCCCGCGTGGAAGTGGGGGAGGGACCAGCAGAGGCAGGCTTCTCTACGCCAGTCTCTGACGGGTGCCTAAGCCTCTAGCATGCCAGCTGCCATTCTGCCTCCTCCTTGCTTGTTCTCCTTTCACCATCCCAGAAAACTGCCTGCAATTCCATAGCATTCACAGCTGGTGGAATGGGAACGCTGCTTTCGAAATGCAATCCGTCTGGAAGGTCCGAAGAGGTCTTAGTCTCCTTTCGCACGCTGGGTTGAAAAAGGTCAGGGAGGCGGAAAGGGTGAAAAGAAGGGGTGCCTAGAAGGCGCACCTTCCCCTAATAGATGGGAACTCATGTTGTCATCAGATAAGTTATAAGATTTGATTACAAATGATCACAATATACCATATCTAGAGATATCCTAATATATTATAACACATGGATGAATCTAGTCGAGTCAACCAATGTTTCGGTACATGTGATGGGAATATAACTTGGCATAACCTTCTTGAGATGGAATATAATGTGTCTGCTTCCTCATAGACATCTAATGCAAATCATTGTTGGTTGTTGCCCATCAATTAATGAAAACAATTACTTAAAATTGCTCCCCCATATAATTAGGCCAGTCTCAATTGGGTTTTCATGAGTGTTTCATGAGCAATAAATGAACTGATGTGGCATAGTATTGATGAATAGAGAGATGAAAAAAGTTTCATGGGATGAACTGAGTTTCATAGGGATGAAACTTGTCTACACCGTTTCCAACACATGAGTCTTGAATAATAGTGACATGAAACCCCCACCTGGACTGGTCTTAAGGTGTTCGTGGTTAACAAATATAAGTATGCCAAATAGATACGAAACATGAAACATTATTTCAACCATGTCATCTTGAAAAGGACAGGATGACAAACTCACCTTAGGGGCAGGATCCTTTGGTGGGCAGATGACAGCCTTCAACACGGCAGCATGTACCTCACCATCCAACTCTTCCACTCGCTTCAATAAATCATCATCATTTTTTTGGGAATCATTGTCAATGGATGACTCCAGATTTTGAAGGTCCTTCTTGCTCTCCATGGAGATCATCAGTATCTCAAACATGCCCGCATCTAATGGCGGTGTCTCTTGCCTTACCATCTTTACAGTTCAAACAACAGTGGACATTGGGCGCAAATTGTAGGAGATGCGCTGGTCGATAGCATACATATCTTGGAACTGCTGTCTGATAAAACAGGCAAAATATTGATGGGTCCTGTTAACTAAGTTCAGTGAGCACTGTGTAACCTTTTTGGCCTCGAAGGGAAAGCAGAGCTCGAGAGGGTGGACATCCAGCAGCGCACTCTCGCTTGACCAATAAGGACGTAGCTACAACAGCAGAATATGTGCATGGACTAGTGAGAGTTCAGAGTGGCATTATATGCAACACACACACACACAAATCATATCAAGATAAAAAGGTGGAAAGAAATGGAAAAAATGCTTTCGGTAAGAATAGACATTGTATTGTAGGACTGTTTACATGCAAAAAGAAAAGGGAAACACCGCCAAGCATGAATAAAACGGATCTGGCTAACTGTTGATTTTCAAAACAAAAGGAAAGAGATTAGCTATTACGAAGTGGAATTACCATGAATTCTCTATATACATGCATGGACAAAATTAAAATGCCAAATCAACATTAAATGATGAGCAGATTGAAAAAAACTGAATCATATATAACGTGGGAAGACTTGTATGCATGGTGGTACTATGGTTTATATATATTACACATGCATGTTTTGCTCCCCTGTACGGTTGGCTGTAGAAATGTAAACTCACCTCTGGCGCCATGGATGCAATAATTCTCATTGGCTTGCATGCTTGTTTGGCCTGTCGATAGTACTGGTAGAACCTACCCAGCTAAAAATGAAGACACAATAAATCAATTATAGGAAGTTTGTGGGAGTAGGCATGTATATTTAATGTAACTGAAAGCTGATGATACTACCTGCACTGAAATATCTGTTTCATTAAGCCTACGGATAATATCTTGTATATGAGGCCTTTTGCTTGGGTCATCATGCATGCAATCTATCCCTATCTCAATACATAGTTTTACTTGTTCTAGTGGTGGATTGCTCTTTGATGTCCCAAATGTGTTCGTCCAACTTTCAAGCACCTACCAATGTTACAATAAAAGCGCACTAAGAAGTATATATATATATATATATATATATATATATATATATATATATATATATATATATATATATATCAGGGGCGAGCCTTTAATTTTAAGATAGGGAACACAAACATGTAGCTATATAGAACACGTATAGGTTGATGCAGATTTCGAACCCGCAAGTAGTGTGATGAATAGCACCAAGCCAAAAAAATGTAGCCATTATCTTGAAACAGGAATGTAAATTATTACTACCATATTAACATTGGGGCATTCCTTACTCCCCGTTAGAATCTGTATGATTATAACACCAAGACTATATATATTTGTCCCAAATGAGATTGTTCCGCTTCTTAAAAATTCTGGTGCCATATATCCCCTGCATGAAAAATTAATGCAGTGAGAATAAATAGCTAAACGGGATAGTAGTATGCACCGGAGAGTTAGTTGGTGCCTGACAATACAAATGGATGTCTGAGAGAGAGAGAGAGAGAGAGAGAGAGAGGAGAGAGAGAGAGAGAGAGAGAGAGAGAGAGAGAGAGAGAGAGCATACGGTGATCCAACTATATTTCCAGTAATAATCTTGTTTTGGTTTTCTCTGAAGCGTCTCGATATACCAAAATCTGTAATCTTAGGCGCCATGGTGTCATCTAGCAGTATATTTTCAGGTTTGAGATCCATGTGAATAATACGCCGCTTGTGAAGATGGGCCACGCTCTCACAAATCCCCTTAATTATTTGATAGCGAACCCTCCACTCAAGTCCAGAAGATGCATCTGTGAAGAATATATATACACACACAACACAAAAGGTAACTATGATTAGTTCTGATTTATGTCATGAGACGAGTTGTTTCTTCTTTACTTATCAGAAATGCTCTTACTTATGGCTCATCTTACCAGTAACATAGTTGGCAAGACTCCCTTTACTTAGGAATTCAAACCAAAACAACATGTTCCGCTTGTCTACCCAGACATTTCTTCCTCCATGCGGATACACCATATGCTGCGTTTCGTAACTGTAGCCTAGAAACCGTACTATGTTTCTGTGCTTCACCTCTATGAGACAATTAACCTCATGCAGGAAATGCTTCTCTTGAACCTCAATAAGTGTGTTATCATGAAGCTTCTTCACAGCGACAATAATCCCATTTGGAAGCACTCCCTACAGTTCAACACATTATTGTTAAGTTTAATTTGTGCCCATGAGCTAGGGCCAAGTTGCATGCATGGTACGTATATATACTAACCTTATAAACAGATCCAAAGCCACCGACGCCGATAAGTTGATCATCAGAGAAATCTTGTGTGATGGCCTTGAGGAACCAGAAACGTAGGTCTATTGGAGCCACACTTTCATCAGCTAACGCCTTCTCTAAGTCCAGACATATGCTGTTTTGGTAATTATTGTCCATCGTCGGACACGATGAATCAGACTTAGAGGCAGATGCTCACTCTTCCAACTTCACTGTATCTAGAAAAAAACAATTGATGGACCGTGTTACTGTGGCTATGAAAAAATGTGTAGGAGAGGGGAATGAAAATAGGATCAACAGACATGCATGGGAGGGGAGAAACACCGTATTGATAACAAGTAACAACTAACAGATCTCTGAAAGAGATGATTTCTTCATTGGCAAGGGAAATAAAAAAAAAGGCAAGCCAACAACCCAATATATAATCAAACACTCGATCTAGCAGCAGAAGGAAGAAATAAATCTAGCTAGACTTACGACATGATTAATGAGCGGTTACAGGGAGCAGACGCAAGGCGTCAACAGGGAAGAGAGGGAGCAAATCTAGCTTCGAACGAACGAAGATCATTGTCTTCCACCAAGGGCACGGGGACGGGGCATGCAACGCATAGTCTATACTCTATAGCTATAGTACAGTGGTATATGCAGAAGAAACAAAGGAGCTGCCAACTTTTGATTGTCTCGAGCAGAGCAGGAACACGTGAGGGGCATCGATCAAGGCGACGACATTGTGTGTTGCTGCAATTTTTCTAATGCCATGTACTCGTTTCCCGAAAACAGATCATCGTACTACACATTACTACACATTCGCTGGTTGGTTTTTGGCCTGATAAACCTGGCTGATGCTGGTTCGTTGTGAGAGAAAAACACTGTTAGCCGGTTGATAAGCCCTGGCTGAAACCAACATGCGAACAGCCCAAAGAAATTAAGTCACTACTGGAAACAGCAACATTGCCGAGGGCAAAAGACTTTGCCGAGGGCCTGATTTCGGGCACTCGGCAAATCCTTTCTTTGCCGAGGGCACGCCCTGGCTTAGCCCTCGGCAACGGCTCGCTCGCCGAGGGCCGGACCCTCGGCAATCAACGGCCCACGGCAAAGGCCCACCTTTGCCGAGGGGCGGCCCTCGGCACAATGATCGCCTCTCGGCGACCTCGGCCCGGCGTGTGACGCGCGGGCACCGTCCGTCCTTTTTTGCCGAGGGCTCGGCGTTAGGCCCTCGGCAAAGAATTTGGAAATAAAAAATAAAACTCTTTGCCGAGGGCCCGTTATGCAGGCCCTCGGCAAATATTTTGAACGGGATGGCGCGTGAAATAAAGAACATCTTTGCCGAGGGCCTTGGATGTTGGCCCCGGCAAAGAAATTAAATAAAAAAATAAAAATCTTTGCCGAGGGCTCGGATCTAGGCCCTCGGCAAAGAGGGGACCCCATATAAAAAGGGAACGGCCGGCGGACGGCCTTATCCCAAGCCGCGCCCGAGCCGCCACTCGCCCGCCGCCGCCGCCCGCCGCCACCACACAGCCACCGCTCGCCGCCAGCCACGCCCGCCGCCCAGCCGCCAGCCGCCTTATCGCCCTCGCCGCCGCCAAACAAGCCGCCGCCCTCCCCCTCGCCCCGTTTCCTCCTCTCCGTCGTCTCGCCCGTCATCTTTGCCGGACCCGCCCGCCGCCCAGCCACGTCCTCCGCCGTCGTCGCCTCGGAAGGTTCGGTGCCTCTGCTCCCTCCCGATCTCTTCTTTACAAAGTCACCTTGATTTACGCAATCTTGACTGAAACCTTGAAATGTTGTTATTATGCATCATTGTATTGCTTTTGCATGGATTAGTCTTTGTTGCTAGTGAACTGATGATTATTTACGCATAATCGGTCCGTAAAGGGACGTTTGAAATGATTCTACTACAAAGCTTAGCAAAATCTGAATAACAACATTTATGCTCGCTATTAAGTATGAATGGAATTAACTCCTATAGGAAGAGAAAAGTGTAATGTGCTTACTTACAGCCCGGAAAATTTAGGATTTACTTGGTTCAAGATTTTCTGCAGCTTGCACTTGTTTTATTCAATTTGTCCTAAGCGGGTCATGTTTTGAAGCAATTACTTGGGCATGCAATGCAGGTGGTTACGGATAACGGCCTCGTCTGAGCGATGTTGCCGTCACCTTCACTTCCCCGTCCCTCGGTCGAGTAGAAGGTAAAACCATGGGTTGTCGGCCATCGCGCCGTTTTTTGATGTGGATGGCCTTCGTGCCTCCCATTGTTGATGTGTCGGTCTTTGTGCCGTGAATGTGGGTGTTGGCCATCGAGCCGATTTTTTTGCAGTTTTGGAAACCTCCCGTCACGAGGAGGTTGCACCAAAATTTAACTTATACCCTTTTTTGCGAGAAGCGAGGACGCGTCAAAGGAGCTTGAGTAGTCGATCGTCCTCGTCGGTATTCAAGCGACTCTCCTTTGCCCGCCTGCTTCTGTCTCTCCACCGCCACCTTAGGTATAAACAACCTCTACTCCCAGATCTTTGTCGAGATCTACGTAAACCGATTAGGCGTCTCCCGTCCAGAAAGAGATACGGTTGGAGGCATGCAGAGATCAACGTGTGTATCTCGTCGTATCTGTTCGGATTGTCCACGTTTTTTGAAGGGCACAGTATCGTAGATGAGTCGATTTCCATGCTCGCTCCGATCCGAGCGAATTTGGCAACACTCTCCCCATTGTTCTTCGAATACACAAACTTCTTTGCGGGGCGTGTATTGGGAGAACATCGGAGAGGTGCTTTGCCAAATTTATCTCGATAGGAGCGGAGCATGGAAACCGACCTCATCTACGACACGCTGGTGGGATTAGGATCTATCCTCACCTATTAGATGCAGTAGGAACACCGGCTAGGTGCATTTGATGGTTACGTTACTTTCGGTGATGTATTTGTCAAAGGATGGAGGACCGCCGCGATGGATGTACGGGGGCGAAGAAGTCGAAACGATTACGACGTGGATTGGGTGAAGAGGACGGATGACTTCTTGAAACATGCATTTGGCGAGGGTGTAGCTAAAGGGCATTCTCTAGTTTGGTGTCCGTGCGCACCACTTTGTGACAACAGGAGAAGGGTGGACAAGCGGACCATGGGTAAACATCTTGTGTACCATGGTTATCGCCGGCTACCACCGGTGGATCTACCATGGTGAAGCCGATCGTGTCGAGAGGAGGTGGTGAGACCACGTCTTGAGCCTTTTGATGATGATGGGGGTAGCGACATGATAGATGACGCTCACCAAGCTCGGTTAAGCTAAAGGACGTGACAAGGAGGAGATGGAGGCAAACGTAGAAGCCATCTACAAAATGTTGGACTCGGCGTCTAAACCCCTTCACGAGCATACAAATATTTCTCACCTGGATGCCATTACGTGTGATGGGGCTGAAGGCCGAGTTAAACTGAGTCGAGAAGGCTTCGATAAGATGTTGATCGTGTTTGGCACCATGCTACCGAAGAACCCACATTCGCCCCCCCAACTTGTACGAGTCGAAAAAACTCCTTCGTGCGCTCAAGATGCCATATGATAAGATACATTGTTGTCCAAAAGGGTGTGTCCTATTTTGGAAAGAACACGAGCATGCAAAGTACTGTCCGAAGTGTGGATCCTCCAGATACCTGGAGGTAGTATCTGGTGATGGCCAAAAGGTGCAGCTTACGATCCCCGCGAGAGTCTTACGTCACCTTCCTTTCATAGCGAGGATCCAACGACTTTTCATGACCGAGGAAACTGCGAAACAGATGACATGGCACAAGAATGGCAAGCGGTACAATCCGGACAAGATGGTTCATCCATCCGATGCTGAAGCATGGCAGTACTTTAATGATCGACATCCTGAGAAAGCAGCTGAGGCTCGGAATGTACGTGTCGCCTTCGCAACAGATGGATTCAATCCTTATGGATTGATGTCTTCCCCATACACATGTTGGCCTGTGTTCACTATCCCTCTCAACCTCCCCCCTGGCATCGCCTTCCAATGACAGAACGTATTTTTGTCGTTGATAATTCCTGGACACCCAGGAAGTAATATGGGAGTGTTCATGGAGCCTGTGATTGACGAATTGATAAAAGCTTGGGGAGGGGTATGGACATACGACCGAGCTACAAGGTCAAGCTTCAAAATGTACGTTTGGTATCACTACTCTCTGCATGATTTCCTGGCGTATGGGTTATTCTGCGCCTGGTGTGTTCACGGGAAGTTCCCGTGCCCACTATGCAAGAAAGCTGTGAGGTTTATTTTGTTGAAAAAGGGTGGCAAGTATTCGTCGTTCGACAAGCATCGTCAATTCCTCCCTTCTGAACAACCATTCAGACAAGACATCAAGAACTTTACAAAAGGTGTTGCAGTGACAGACCCTAAACCCCACATCAGGAGTGGTGCCGAGGTTCATGCTCAGATAGATGCTCTCGTGCCCAACGAAGGAGGTGGTTTTGTGGGTTATGGTGAGGAACATATGTGGACTCATAAGTCCGGCTTGACCAGGCTCCCCTATTTCGATGACCTTCTTCTGCCACATAACATTGATGTAATGCACACCGAAAAGAATATCGCTGAGGCACTTTGGGCAACTCTCATGAATACAGAGAAATCTAAGGACAATGTTAAGGCTAGAGTGGACCTAGCGACGTTGTGCGATAAGAAAAAACAAGAGATGCAACCTCCTAGTGGTCGAAAACAAGAAGTGGAAAAAAGCCTAAGGTGGATTTCGTCTTGAAAATAGATGCCGGGAGGAAGTACTTCAATGGATCAAGAACTTGATGTTCCCAGATGGCTATGCCGCTAATCTGAGCAGGGGAGTGAACTTAGGCACTTTGCGAGTCAACGGGATGAAGAGTCATGACTACCATATATGGATTGAGCGGCTTCTCCCTGCAATGGTCCGAGGCTACGTCCCTGAGCATGTCTGGAAAGTGTTGGCAGAGTTGAGCTATTTCTTTCGCCTGCTGTGTGCTAAGGAGATATCTCGGAACATCGCTATGGAATTGGAAAAGGTGGCACCTGTGTTGGTCTGTAAGCTGGAGAAGATCTTCCCACCCGGCTTTTTCTTGCCGATGCAGCATCTGATCGTGCACCTTCCCACTGAAGTACGTTTGGGGGGGCCTGTGCAGTTTCGTTGGTGCTTTCTAGTCGAGAGAGGACTAAAGACTTTTCGCAAGAAATGTACAAATAAAGCCAGAATTGAGGCTTCCGTTGCAGAGGCATACCTGCGGGAGGAGGTGGCAAACTTCACAATGTTGTACTACAAGCCGAACCTTCCTAGCAATCAAAATCCACTCCCTCGTTACAATGCTGATGAAAATGAATCGACCCTCGGCCTTTTCCAAGGACAACTCGGTGGCGCAGTATCATGTTATACGTGTTGAATAACCTTACTGAGGTGCAACCTTTCATCAAGTAAGTTCTCAATGATCTTGTTTCAATACGCCATTACTATTCAACGTCCAACCCTATTGATTCTCGCTCCAACAGGGAATTTGTTCGTGAATCCTGGCATGAACCTAGGGATCCTACCCCACAGGAACAAGACACCCTTCTATCGCGGGGCGTGGGAGCGGATAGGCCTGATTTCATTTCTTGGTTTAAACGAAAGGTAATGTCCAATTTAGCTTGTACATTCGATATTCGAATATAACGATCTATCATGTTTGAGCTTGTAGGCCCAGACCGATTCGTCCATGAGTGATGAGTTGAAACAAGTTGCGAACGGCTGCCAAGCTAGGGTGAAGTCATTTACCGGATATGACGTGAATGGTTATCGTTTCCACACAACAAGATACGAGCAAACCCGGCCCAATCGGAAACCCACAAATAGCGGAGTTTGTACGCCTGGCACTGATGGTCTCGACTACCATGGAAGAGTTGAGGAGATCTACCAACTAGAATTTGATGGTGACAAACCTCTTAAACCTGTCATGTTCAAATGCCACTGGTTCAATCCTCGCGAAACGAGACTGACCCCTCATCTTGGGCTAGTCGAGGTGCGAGAAGATTCCGTTTATCCGGGAAAAGACATCTACATTGTGGCTCAACAGGCCGTGCAGGTGTATTACACGAGATATGCCAACCAAGCCAAACAGGAGCTTCAGGGTTGGGCTATTGTGCACCAGGTTTCTCCACACGGCAAACTACCAACCCCTAACGATGACGATTACAACTTTAACACAAACACATATGATGGAGAGTTCTATCAGGAAGATGGGCTACCGGGGACGCTTCAGATAGTCCTACCCGAGGCCCTCGAAATGGAAGTAGACAACGAAACAGTTGATGACGAGGACGATGGAGATGTGGTGCAAAATGCCAAGGACATACAAATGCTTGAGCGATTACTTGTAGCAAGTGACGAGGACGATAACATAGAACCTTCGGATAGTGTTGCCTATTTGGATAATGTTGACAGTGATGACGAGACCTATAATCCCAATCATGAAGATTATTCGTGGATTGCGAACGCCGCCATCGACCCCCACCACTGTTCCCACTCTGAGCCAGCTCCGAGCACAGAGCACGAGTTCCAGCCAGCCCATACGCTCACGGCCTACTCCGACACTGCAGCGGGTCGATGCGCTCGAGGTAATTCTTGTTTTACTCGTCGTAAATTAATATTCTCACACTTGAGTTAGATTTGCATTACTGAAATATTGGAGTGCAATATTGCAGGCCCGTAACAACGAGAAGACAAGCGCGAGATCATGGCCCTCACCGCTTTCGGTGGAGGTCGAGCGGCGAGCCGCTCGGGAGGCCCAGGAGGTCGGGATTGCGAAATGATGCAAATCATGCAAGCTCTTGGGCGTAAGACGGGTGTGCTGTGCAGATGTCGGCTCCTCCGCCTCGGGTGCCGCACGCAGCGTTTGCGACTACTCTGTAAGCGTTAAAGTTCACTTCTCGCTTGTGTGACATAGAAACCCGAGAGAACACTAGCTCTTGATTTGCTTGTATGACATAGAAACCCGCACAACACTAGCTATAAAAAATTTGATAGGTTTCGTCTAAATACTAAAACTATAGTCCTAGAATAATTATCGCAATCTCACATAAGCATATAATTGTTTGTGCAGCCTCGGTCAGCGGGTTCCAATAACCCCCTCGTCGTCCACCGATTACGGAGGCTTACGTTACACCACCCTCGGCGCAGAGGCAGACGGTTGGGAAGGTTGGTGACGCAGAGGCGAGACGGTTGGAGAGGTTGGCCACCTCACCGGATTTGAACTTGTGGACTTGACACTTGAGTTAGATTGTGGACTTATGGAATTGTTGAATTTGGACTTGTGATGATATATGTGATGATCTATGTGATATCTGTGAGATATATGTGATATTTGTGAGATATATGTGATGATTGTGATATTTGTGGGATATTTACTTGCTGAATATATATATATATATTTTTATCCGCATGGAAAGCAAGAAAGCAGTGGAATGTTGAAAATTTTCACTTTGGTCTTTGCCGAGGGCTTGACCATAGCCCTCGGCAAAGAAATTCGAGAAAAATTAAAAGCGAGTCTTTGCCGAGGGCCTTAACCAAAGCCCTCGGCAAAGAAAAATTCCAGGAAAAATTAAAAAGTAGGTCTTTGCCGAGGGTTTTGAACACGGTCCTCGGTAAAGAAATTCGAGACAAAAATAAAACGTAGGTCTTTGCCGAGGGCCTTGATATAGCTCTCGGCAAAGAAATTCCGAGAAAAAAAAAAAAAGAGGTCTTTGCCGAGGCCTGCAGGTATAGCTCTCGGCAAATAAATTCAAAAAAAGCTCTTTGCCGAGGGCTCAGATGTCACCCTCGGCAAAACACGCCGTCAGAAAATAACCGCGTACCTAACGGCTACTTTACTTTGCCGAGGGCATTGTTAGCCCTCGGCAAATACTTTGCGAAGTGTGCGATAAAAAGGCCCTCGGCAAAGACTTCTTCGCCGACGTTTTTTTTTCCGAGGGTTCTTCATCGAGGGCTGCCCTCGGCAAATCCTTCGCCGACGGCTGAAGAGCCTTTGCCGAGGGCTTCAGGCCCTCGGCAAAGACCCTGCGTCCAGTAGTGAGTACTCCTATCGATCGGAGTATAAAATTGTATCCTCCCATCCAGGGGCTCAGAGACACAGAACCCTAATATAACAAAAACCCTAGTTCGATAAGGACGACGAATCAAATAAAATAAATGTACTATACGTATATCTCGTACAAAGAAATACAACTGGAAAAAAAGGGTATAAACAAGCGTGCAGCACATGGTTTGCTTCTTGCGTTAATCTGCAGAGCCATATACTCATGTTAATTTGGTCCAGTAACTCCAAACATATATAAGTGTGCATATCAGGTTGATGAGTATAGCCGACCTGGTTGCTTCTTGAGTTTATGGCAACACTAATTTGTTTGCTTTCAGAAAAGAACAGGTTTTTCTTTTTAGCAAACAAAGAGTAGGTTCTGCCTGCTTCCCGTGAGACAAATGTATTCCCCCTTTGTTCTAACTACTACATTCCCTTATATATATATATATATATATATATATATATATATATATAAACCCTACTACATTCAGTCATAGTATTTATTTGACGTTTACACAAGGGAAGTAGTCTCTTTTCTTTCTTGTTTCCTTGTCTGAAATGTTCATTTTTCTATCACTGTTACGTTTGTTTGTACGTACTACAGCTTGAAAATTCTGTGACACAACAGATATAGGACTTTTCTTTGTACTACAGTTTGAATGAGCAATTCAAATTGCTCCATAGCCTTTCTGTGCGTGCTTCCCTGTGCTCGTGGGGAAGCCAAGGGATTTTTTGGTTGGCAACTAGGAATCCTAGGAGCGAGCGAGGACGAAAAGGGTCACATTGGCACCTGCCGATGGCTGATGCAGTGCTGCCTCACCGGTCACCAGGTGCGGTGGCCTGACTACACATCCCGCGCTGAGTTTTCTAGTTGGGGTTAAAGCTACAAAATAGAACTGTTCACTTCCCTAGAGAGGAGGAAGCCCCTCTATCTTGACTGTTGAGCGTACTAGCTGCTTCATGGATCTTGGTCATGTCAGTTTCATCAACCCATGGTTTCGAGCAGACAACGCAACAACAGAAGAGTTAGCAATAGGGTTGCTTTGTGAGGAAAAAATGTACAAATGTTTCCCAAAGGAAAGTGTTAATGCAAAGAGAAATAGAGGAGCGAGAGAGAGAATCAAATGGCACAGCTAGACAAATGGTACCTACTGACCCTGTCCCTGTATATCTATCTTATACTCTCTTTGCACAACAATATTCTAAAATATGGTTTTCATCTTAATTGTGTTAAAGCAATCAATCGGGGAAATATCTTGGCAGTAATACAAAATACTGCAATGCAGTATGCTTTTTCGGTAAGAACTGAAACACGCTGTTAAGCCTTTCGTCCTGCCCATAGAAACCCCTGCAAGCTTTCAGATTGTCAGTTGTGCTTACCTGTGGGTTGGCATGCCTTCTGTCGAAATCAACCCCCAAAATGGATTCAGTGGTGGGAATCCGATTCCTCCCCCTCAGTATTCCGATTCATCCGCAGGGGTGTAGTGTAGGTTCGGCGCAGCCAAGCTCCGGTGGCCACGGAGCGGCGGAGGCGATGCAGCCGGTAAGCTCTCTGAGATGCGGATCGCCGGCGGGTTGCAGTTGCAGAGGTGGGGAACAGAGCTGGGCTACTCCTAGCCCAACGGAGACTTGAACAAAACGGCCCGGTCCGTATTGACGTGAGGCAATAGACATTGGCCCAGAAGACCACAGATATCGGGCTGGGCCTGTACGAGCCCATCAAGTGCTGCTGTGAGCCTGTTGAACTTTTGCACTTTTTTGTGGTTGGGCTGGATGCAAAATCAAACTAGAGTTAATGTATGTATTATACTAGTACAAGTCTTTCTTCTGAATTATTGCAGCATCAAGCAACTATATATATCAACATTCATCATCTGTCATCACACGGATAACGACGATGGAGAAACAAAGCTTTGTTATTCGGAACAAATTACACACTTCACGTTCCACGCAACCATGTCTCAACTACCAAGTTCCATGTAAGTTGAACAGCTAGGGATACAGGTACACACACAAGCATCATCCCTTAAGTGCCTCCAGTACTTCTCTTTTATGATGATGAAAGATGATACAGATAGATTCAGTTGCACGAACATATGACTTGTCACTATGTTACACCACCATCCATGTACAGAGTTCTGCATTGCATTGCGCCACATCCACGCCTCCACACGGAAATCGCCTAATAATGCAGCGCTGTCAGGACTGTAGACCCTTCCACCTGCAATCACAAATTACAAATTCGTGTGGGTCAGTCAACAGCGCATAGATAGCATTGCATCATATACAAATTCTGCAGAGATATATAAAATCTGAATGGAAAACAGTTAGCTCTGTCGTTAAGTCAATTAGCATCGTCATGCTCAGTTCCTCTGCAATTATGATTCCTACTCACTAGGAACAAAACTGTGCAGACTGCAGAGTTCCTTGTTGTGAGTGCTCCGATTTATTACTAGCACTGTGCTAGACCTTGCATGATTGACGCATCTCTGATGTAACGGTAACTACATGCATAAAACTGGAGTTGATCTTCTCCAAGAATAAAAGCCATTTTTTTACCTTGAAAGTTGCACCACAGATTTCTTCCTCGTCTGCAGGGACAGCAGTGACCTTGTGCTTGGGGTTCTCGTAGCACTTCAGGCCTCCAAGGGCGTTAGAGTAGAAGCAACCTACAATAATGCAGCATATATGAGATCAGCTAAAATGACTAACTGAGGATGAGGGCTCTTTGACTGCTGCACAGAAACTTTAAGCTTCAGACTGCGTTCTGCAGTTGTTGGCAAGCAACACTTTCAGAGATTTGGTGCTTGGCAACACACAAGCCAAGACATGATCACACAGTTGCTTGATGAGGTCGCGTGCGTTAATTACCTTGTGGGAAAGGCGCAAGCGATTTGCCACATGATCCTTTGAGCATGTCAATGTCATCAGAGAAGGCGACGCAGCCGTCGGCAGTGATCCCCCAGAAGAGCGGCACCTTGCCCTCAGGATCCTGAGAGAGCAAATCCCATCACACCGATACGAATACGAGGTAAATAAATAGACTGAATCACCATATATAATGCGATACTGCACATCCATCCATTGCTTAAGAGATAGTAAGCTTACAGATGCGACGAGGAGGGTGTTGGTGGACTTGTCGAAGAGCACGAAGGCGTAGCTGCCGGTGAGCTGGGCGAGCATGAAGCTGGCCGGGTAGGGCGCCCGGTCACGGAGCGTCTTGTAGGCCTCGATGACGAGGAGCACCTCGTTGGCGCCCTTGGTGGACAGCCCGTACTGCTGGCTCAGCCGCCCCAGGTTGTCCAGCACACCCTCGAACAGGCAGAACACCTCGTCTTTCGCCGCGAACGACCTGGTCAGCATTCAGCAAGAACACAAATTTTGTTTTGTCGGCATCAGTCCGTGTGAGCTGTGACTTGTGACTCAGCAACTGTATGTTGCACGGAGCATGCAATGCAATGCATTATCAGGCGTACTGGCGTAGGGTAGGGGAAAAAAATATGAGAAACGTCGGCATGCTGAACATCGTTGGTGGGTGTATTTGGTTAGAACAAGCACTTTCAGTTTCACCTGTTTATTGAATGAATGGCTCACCGAAGAACATGGTAATCATGTCATTCAGAGTTCAGTTAATTAGGTGGGATGTTTTGACTTGATGCGGTAGAGATGCACCTAACCCCAGAGAATTAGAGTACTTAAGCTTGTTCCTAACAAAAGCGAAAACACATGGATTCCATGATACGAACCTTGACATGTACGAAAAGGGGTAAGCACTGAAAGAAGAAAAGGTCAAAACTGAATGAACGGAGTGAAGGAATGGGATTCCTCGTTCCTTGGATGCTACTTCTTCAGTGAATCAGCCTAGTACTGGTAGAGTGGTAGGATAAGACAGAAGAGCACACAGAGCAATCAGGGCCCACAAATCATAGCCCCATCCGCGGGCCCTCCTGGCCCATCTAGTGCGTGCAGGACTACCTTTATTTTTCTTCAGATCTGTGGGCAGCAAAGCCGGATTGCCCACAGACTACCAATCACTACCATACCGTGCGTGTGCTCTCCCTGTACTATGATGCCAAGCATGTGGATTTGGACTTTGAGCTCTACGACAACAACAAGAAAAGAAAAAAAAAGTGTCCAAATCAGAGTTACTAAATACTTTCACTGCTCATGAATCTAGTAATTAAATTTTATTGTGTTCATTCAATTAACCAGTAGATTGCATAGGCCTGTCGCTTTCATTAAACCATAGTAATTCTAAATTCTCAGCAGCCGCCTAATGGAGACGGAGAATATGAGGCTCCGCTCCACGGTTCGTTTGTTGGCAAGTCAGCTAACAGACGGCACCTTCTTGTTGTCTTGTCTATGTAAGGTGGTGGCGGCAGGATGTGGACGTGCAAATTGCACTCTGCCCCTCTCCCTGCATAGGGGAAGATCACTTTCTTTTTGGAAAACCAAGGCCTCCTTTTTTTTCATATCATGAGATAAAATAAACAAATTATCATCCAGTTCACTTGACTTATAAATCGTACTTTTTCAGTCAACGAACAGTATTTTTTTCACAACAAATCAGCCAACAATAATTGTTATGACTTATCAGCAAAGCGAATAGAACATATGATAATATTTCGGAATGTCCACGTCAACTCAGACGTCTGTATCGGTGTAGCTTTCGTCCCGGTCCCGTTTCTTCCTTGTGATGATGATGTGATGTGTTCTGATCATCACCCTACCCTTTGACGCAGGTAACTTTGGAAATCAAGCAGAGGCACCGATGTCCAGAGATGTCTAGACGCTGCATGTGTCGTTGATACTAGTGTCTTCTGCTTGTCAGCTAGCCCAAATCAGTCAGCTAATAGTGTTTTTCTCTCACAACGAATCAGCACCAGCGAGCCTAAATCAGCTCAGAAACCAACCAGCAAACAAACCGTCTGCTCATCTTCTTCTAGTGTATTTATTGGGGTGTGCAGTGTATATATATATATATATATATATATATATGTATGTACTTGGTTTTCTGAATTTCTGGACCATGTGTATATACATATGTATAATATTGTAAAAATAAATATCCCCTTTTTGGTGACCTGAAAATCCCAGTGGTACGCAAAACTAGGCGTGGAGTGGTTTCCTAGCCTAGCTAATTTTTGTGGCTCACAGTTATTATCAGGTCAGAAAACGATAAGCCAGGTAGAGTTGGTGGCATGGTCCTGCACTACAGGAACGGATGAGGAAACAACAGTGTTTATTATTGCCCACTTTTGTTTCAGAAAAGCAACATGCCATCCGATACGGTGGAGGAGAAAGATCTGTCTGCTCTCCAACAATTATTTGCACAAGTGGGGTGTGGCTTGTGAGCCATAGATTCGTCATACTACTACTAATATATATGGTCAGTAAATCTCCGTAAACAGTCGAGTTTAGCAGCCTGATTAATGACTATCTAACAGAATCTCTATATATCTGTCTCTCTCCCTATCCCTCTCCATCTCCCTCTTTGTACGTGTGAGAGAGAATACATGCGGTTGGTAACTTTTGACTCGACGGCGGATCAAACATCCAAACTAATATAACAAACAAATAAATAAAAGACAGATACTACTACACTGTACTAGGATCCTCCAGCCATGGAACGTCGTCGTCATCGTCATCCATGGAGGATGCAAGCAGAGCAGGTATGGACTATGGACGGTGCAACAGCAACTAGTAGTATGTATACCTTGGGCGGAGGAGGGCCTGGTTGGTGTGCGAATAGGCGAGGTGGCCGAGGTCGCCGAGCTGCATGGACACCGCCGGCTCGGAGGCCCCCAGGAAGCGGCCGACGAGCTCGGACGCCCTGGTCTTGGGCGACGGCGTCCGGCTGCCCGCCGCCACCAGCTCCGCCGGCACCTCCACCACCCCGCCGCTGAACACCGCCAACATCCTCGATTACTCACACGGTCACACCTCCTTCCTAGTAACTAGTAATCCTACACCTACTCCTAATCTCCCCCCAAGCAGACGAAGCTGCTGATGGATCAAGGTAGCATACGAAGCTGCTGCTTCCTTCCACACTCTTCAGGTGAGTGAATGAATGGAGCGACGGAGGGGAGGGCGGGGGCGGTTTTTATGGGGGGGGAGGCGGGTGCGGTGCGGCTAATGGCGTGACGTGGACCCCAGCTGTCATCCAGCGCTGCTAATCTTTTCTGTCATATATATATCCGGCTCGGCTCGCTTTTGGCGCACCGCCGCACCGTGGTTTCACTGTGGAAACAGCAGCAGCAGCGACGCGAAGGTGAGGGTCTCGTGAACTGAGGACGGACGTGACGTGGCAGTGCCGGTGCTTGCAGGGAATAGCATCAACCGTGTCTTACCATCTAACCCCTCCGGCTATCAGTGCGTGTGGCATCAGTGCACGTATTTGACACGGAAAAGCTCAGAGCTTTGGCCAAGTTTATTTGTTTTCTCTCTTCTGGAGAAAGAGAGAAGGAAAGAAAGGAGAGAGAGAGAGGTTTGTGCTGACGGGTGTATCTGGGGACGGACCATCATGGCCGATGCGGCATCCATCCATCATCAGCGCGAGCAATGGTGCGTTTGCGACGGGGACCATGCGTGCGTGGGAGCCGGGCAACGGACGACGCGAGGGAGAAGACGACGCAGGAAGGCAGGACAAGGGTCTGTGGCTCTGGAGTCTGGAGCGTGGGTCCAAGCATCCATGGTGGGTGACACAGACACAGTACGCGCGACGTGAGCCGATCGAGGACGAGGCTGGTGATGCGCGCGAGCGGGGGCCGGTGGGCCCAAGCGCAGCCGCTGCCACGCGTGCACGAGCCCACGACGACCACGACCACGACCACGACCCCGGCGCTTCCGGCAGATATTGCCGGCCGGCGAGAGCACACCGTGGCCGTGCATTGCCGCCAATACTCTCTCGAAAACGCCAGGGAGTGGGAGACGTACGCCAGGGCGAGAGCACACCGTGGCCGTGTATTGCCGCCGGCTAATTTGTTGCGAGAGAAAAATACCGAAAAAATAAATTAAAAAAGATGGATTATAAGAGAAGTAAACAGTGTCAATATCAAATACGGGCCTGGTTTTGCTTTTTGCTACTGCTATAAATATACCAGCCGTGTCATGTCCCTACTCCTGTGGGACATCCAGCAGAAAACAGGCGACGGGGGAATCCCACACCACACGCACTGATCGATTCACGGGCCGGTTCCCTGGTGGACGGAATCGATCCGCCACTCTTTCAGCAACAACAGTGACTGACGCTGCACTCCAGGTTGCTCCACTCCACTAGCTAGACACGCACCAACACACACGCTCATTTGCAATTTCCCCTCGCGTATAGCCATATATATGCTAAGATAATGCAATAATTGGTTGTGTGTGCCATAAAAAAAACGACCTCCACTAATAAGCATACGTGAAAGTGAAACGGACGTGTCGTGTCGTGTCTCCATCCCCGCGCCCGTTGGCTGCACGTAACCACTGGCTACCAAAATTCTCTTCATCACAGCCTCTAGCTCAAAGGGATCGGATCAAGATTCACCTCCTCGATCGCCAGCTTGTTTTTGGTAGGATCGTCATCGTCAACAAGCTAATTAAGCAAAATTCCCCACCGGATCGGATAGAAGGAGGTCACTGTTAGGTACAATTCATGATTTCCATCGTCAAACAAGTCTGTCCCAATGCGTCTCAAAAAGAAGAAGAAGAAGAAGAAGAAGAAGAAGAAGAAGAAGAAGAAGAAGTCTGTCCCAATGATTCTCATCAGCCGATAAAATTCCTAGCGGATAGAATCTATAGTAGTAGTAGATCAGATCCGCTTTAATTTAATTTGGAGGTTAATTAATCTGGTGATTGTTACGTTCATGATGGACATGTCATTCGAAAGGAAACACAATGAATTCAGAAAACAGCTAGCCTGCCTGAAATGACATAGCAGAAATCGAGCTGCTCAGAACATTTTTCATGCATGTTGCCAAACACGTACATGGATGGGACACGCAGCACAACACAGTTGCAGATTGGCTGAGCTACTACAGGAGAAGGGCCCCTCCTCCTCCTGTCTCCTTCCTGCAGTACTCTTGGGGTGGGGTGGAGAAGCAAATATATACTCACGCAAAGTCTAGAACACGGATCCAGACGTATTCAACCACTAGGAATCCAAAACAATTCGCACATATAGTGCTAACTATTCTTTTTTTTAACCAAGTATTCGCACCAAATTGAACATACAGTTCCAAAGGGTTTATCTCCAATTATTCAGTTTATCGCTATCGCTTTCAGTCTCAGACCATTTTCATACATATATATGTAGTCTGTAAGCACAATAGAAATACTCCGTTATTTTTGACCTAAAGTTCTCATCAATTCGTTTGGTAGTGATTGACGTTATATCAAGAATAGATAAACTTATGTATGCCGTGATACATGCTGATTAGTCAGTATTCACGTATGAACAAAACAAAACCCTGCAATATACTAGATACTAGATGGAGTGCCATGTTACATCAGTCTCCTCGCTAATTGGTGAGGAAAAAAGAAAACTTGAAGATATTCCTGCGGTGACAACGAGCAAAGGAATCGTATGGACAAGTGGCTCGACATTTGCGGCAAGAAATTGACGCGATGACGTGGAGACAAAGAGAGGAGAATATATATATATATATAGGCCCTGTTCGTTTGGAGGAATCTGAATAAATCTGGAGAAATTTGTGATAGCGTAAACAGTGAATTTCAGCCGGCTACAGTGAATTTCGGCTGGTTTTTCAACCAGCCGAACGGCGCCATAGTTTTTTTTTATTTGTACTTTTCTTTTGAGCACCGTCCGGTTATTTCATTTGATACTGCCTGTTTCAAATAACCCAGACAAAACACAGGACACAGTAGTGCTAATTATATTTACCCTAACGTTGCTTTCTTTGTCTAGGTGAATGTGATGGATCAGCTTACTTCAATTGTTACTGAAAGTGATGTTTTTTTATCTACTGACCTACAACTCTACGAGAAATGCCAATTCACCAACAAATTAAATTATTTGGCATCGTGTATATTTAAGTATTTAAGAAAGGTTATAAAAATCTAATAATATAGCTTGTTTTATGATATTAGGCATATGATCTTCACATATACAAAGTATATACACTGTATAAATATCATTTGATCAAACTAGTTAGTTAGGTTTGACTGCACAAATCAAATGTTAATTTTACTGTTGTTTTCCGTTTGATTGTGGCCACTATTCTGACTTCAAGTAGCTTTACATAGCCCAGGATGGACCAGGCCTTACCAGTTCTTCTGTAATTCGCAAAAAAAAAAATCTGTAAATGTTTTTAAAATCGTAATGTCCTCTTGCAGAATTCTATCTCTCAAGTCTCGCCGTACGTACTGAACAAGGGAAGAAACTGGTGGAAAGATTTTTCCTATTCAGAAACCAATGGGCGCCCACAGCATTGGATATTGGATAAGACAATGACCCACAGATTTTCGATTTTTTTTTTGTGTGTGTGGCTCGTGGACTGACAGAGGGAATCTAACCCATGTGGCCTTTCTGAATTTTGTGTTAGCTTCTCCTGATCGTGTTCTTGAAGCTTAATTAGTGGTCTAGTTGCACTGCAAAAGAATCAGGAGGGTGAGCAAGAACTGTCTCCTTCAATTGCTGGGCCCCATCATGTAAGTGGTTGGACTTGGCACCTTCTAGGACACTGTCAGTTGTCACCACAAATTTGTTCTTCATTTGAATCTTTCTCATCAACCCACGATCGTATAAGATACTTCGGCCTCGTTTGGCACAGCTCAATTTCATTTGTTCAGAAATAAAGTGTATCTTGAAATTTTAAAACAGAATAAGAAAGAGTACAAAAGACGTGTGCACCATGCATGGTGCTTTATTTCATAATCAGTTTAAATCCTGCATGTATAGAACAATCAGCAGCGTGATCAACTAGGGATTGCTTGATTAATGACAGTAACAATAATATAATATCTACTAAATTTGTATGCTTATTTAATGCAAACTAGTATAATTGTTGAATCTCTTTTATACACTATATTTTAAGACGGATGGAGTATAGTATTACTTTTCTGCTTGAAAGGCAAAATAGAAGTTTTGGTCCCTCAACTATAGTTTGAGGCTCAGTTTCGTCCTTGAACTTTCAAAATGACCATTTCAATTCTCAAACTTTAATTTTAGGTTTAGTTTCATCCAAGAACTATTAAAGTGACCATTTCAGTCCTTAAAATATGCACTTTGGGCTCAATTTCATCCCTCAACTATGAGCATTTAGGAACTAGAATGAAATGCACTTGATAGTTCATGGATGAAATTGAGCCCAAAATACAAAATTTGAAGACTAAAATGATCACTTGATAGTCCTAGGATGACACTAAACCTAAAGTAAAGTTCGAGGACTGAAACAACTATTTTGAAAGTTCAAGGATGAAACTAAATCTTGAAATATGGTTGAGGAACTAAAATGACTATTCTGCCTACTTGAAAAACATTGACGAAAATAGTAAGAGGCTTTTATCAACCAAACAAAATGCACTTATCAACAAACAAAATTATATAGTTTTGATTGGGTGGGTGAAAGTGGAGATGAACCACTAGTTTCATTTAAGTGTATGGTTGGATTGGTGGATAGGACCATCTAACTTCGAGTGAGGCGGCAATTTTTTACTGGACCAAACTAGAGCTTAGACCAAACTATCCAACTTGCCTAAATCATTGTTGAAAGTGTTCGTGGGCAAGATTAGTGAATTACTCCCTCCAATTCAAATTATAAGTTGTTTTGGCTTTTCTAGATACATAATTTTTGTTATGCATCTGATATAAATTATGTCTAGACACATAGCAAAATTTATGTATCTTAAAAAAAGCTACAACAACTTATAATTTGGAATGGAGAAAGCTACAACATCTTATAATTTAGAACATATGGAGTATTGTTGCATCAACTAGAGTACGATTAGTGATAGTATTATCATGTTCTATTGTTAATTAGAAATTATTTTGGCGAGATTAATATTGGTACTTTCGCCTATAACAAATTAATATTTGGAACAGAGGTTTTGCTAAGTCATACCTTTTCTAGCTTTAACCTTGAGTATGCAAGGTTGACGTTAATAGTCGCATTATGGAAACTGCTTTTACATATAGACATATAAAACCTTTTCATTTTTATGGATCTTGCTCGCCAAAGTTAGAAAAGGCTTGACTTAGAACAAATCTAGATGGACTTATACCAGAGAATGTAAGCGTTCGTGGGTGTTGGTTAGTATATCATTAATTGTAGATACAGTCAAGTATTAATTTAATTGTTTTCACTCCATTCCTATCTTCACCATTCCAATTCCTTCCGCCTGATGAATCAAACAACCTGAATGAGCATATGCCATATCATATGAACATGGACGGCCATATCCCATTTAACATTGCTCTTGCTGAAACCATTGTTTATTCAGTAGTCAAATTCCTATCTGAATTTGGCTTTATTTGCCACGCTGATCGTGAAGTTTATTCAGTTGTCTAGGTGCACTGCAAATGAATCGACGGGATGAAACCATTGTTTTTAATTTCAAAAAGCTCGGATTTACAAATTCTCTTCATGGCTATTCAGTGCGGTTCTGATTCTGAGTTTTCTTTGGCTTCCTTGATCGCGTCTGTGGAAGTCTAAGGTTCTGTTTGGAACGCAGGAATTTTTTTTCTGTTCCTGTATTTTTCCTGTGAAAATAAATTAATTCATGCGTTCCAAACAGGCCGCCTACGTGCAGTGCAAAAGGAATCAACGTGATGAAGCATTGCCACCACTAAGGTGATGCGTTAAAATTTTTTCTTTCGTTTATGTGGTTGGACTTTTATTTACATTTGAACCTCCGGTGCTAGCTGCCACGTCCTCCTTCCGCCTTAAAAAAATCAAAATATCACTTAATGAGAAGTCAACAACCATAAGTTTAACCAAATATATTTAATAAAATACTAATATTTAGATTAACCATGAAATATGTTTTTATAATAAATATATCTGAAGGTATAAATGTTGATACTTTCTTTTATAATTTTTATCAAATTTTAGATTATTTGATTTTTCAAAAAGCGAGATTTAGATTTGTTTTAATTTTGTGACAGAGGGAGCGCACCACAATTTGCTTCGTCCATCTTGATACTTCTGGAACAACCGCCCACGTGATGGTGGATTGAAGAGCTTGGTATATTATATGGGACTCACAATCATTATTTCCTGGAGACGGCCGAGCAATATATGCGCTTTGAATTTTGTTGCATGGGTTCACATATCTGCTCCCCCTGCTTATTGTCTGATCGATTTAGGGTCTATTTGGATCCATTAGCACTAAAAGTTATCAGATCAAATTAGTATTAGTGGATTCAAATAGACCTGCTAATAAACCTGCTAATTATTAGCTGAAGGGCTGCTAACTATTAGTTCCATTGACAGGTTTAGAGTTGCTAATAGGTGTTACCAGTTTATATACACATTCGACCCACTATCCAAGCAACTATTAGCTATTAGCTAAATAATTTTTAGTGCTAATGGATCCAAACCTGCCCTTAATTAAAACTTATGCGAATAATGGGAAATGGACATGCACCTTGTTGGCGAGTGGCCCAACTAAAGTGATTACCTATCACATATATAACCGAGTCCCATTCACCTTGAAGGTGATTGCTGCGTTCAAGGGAGACACAAGACATGAAAAAAAAACAAATAGGAAAAAACAAAAGAAAGAATCTAGGGTTCCCTCAGTTCGACATGCATGATTATTCATCGGATAATGATATATATAACTTGGAGTTGGAATATAATGTGACTTCGACGACTTGTATCGCATTGCATGCCTACTTTTACGAGTAAACTGTGAGAATCTTCGAGTAAGTGAGCATCTTCGAGTAACTGTGAGATACGGATGAGTTACTGTACAGGGATGCTATATGTTCCCGTAGTTTTCAGCAAAGGTTCCAAGACCAGATCCTTCTCTAGCTCATGACTAGCTCACTTATTCCTATTAACTTGTTGATAAGTTCTTGGCAAGGTGATTTTTGGACAAGTTGTTGGGAAACTCCTGCATGCCACTCTTTTTTTTTTCAAGTGTCATCATCTACACAAATGTATAGACTTGCATGATACTACACAAATTTTTTTCATCAGATAATGCAACTTGTTGGAGCCGGAACGTGCGCGGCTTGACGAGGTGCACTTCAAATGAATCGATGTGCGTGATGAAGCCATTGTCGCCTTTAATTGTTGGCTCCCATCTATGGTGATCAAAATCGTGATTACCTAAATAGTTAAATTCGATTAACTGGTTGAACTCTGCATCTCAGACGACACTCACCACATTATCTTTGTCAGCATAGCGGTCCGATCCACATGTATTGTCTGAAAGCATTATGAATAGTTGTATGAACTACTTTATTATAAGAATCGAAGGAAAGAAGACTCGTAGTATTTTTTATCAAGAAAGTTGGATTACAAATTCTCTTAGTTTAAGGGCGGAGCCAGGGGCCGACAGGGGCCATGCCCCCCCCCTTCGGGCTGCCAGCACAGCCGAACATACCCAATGAGATTGTGTCAAAGCCTTGTGAATAGTTGGTACGAACCAATTATTAAAAAACTTGAAGGAGAGAATACTAGCCGTAATTTTTTTTCCAAAAAATTGATTTATAAATTCTCTACATATAGGTGTGGAGCCTGGGGCCGCCAGGGTCCACCCCCAGGCTACTGGTCTAATAGGATTGTGTCAAAGCCTTGTGAAGAGTTTATATGAACTATTTATTACAAGACTTCAAGGGAAGAAGACTCATACTATTTTTTTTTTAAAAGGTTGAATCTACAAAATCTCGGGCGTTTGGTTGCCCGCATCCCATCGATCAGGGCTCCACAGATCCAACGCTCCCGTGATTGGTTCGGTGAACAATGGCGGACCCAGATTTGAAACGAGGGTAGTTCTAATCAAATTTTTCAACACAATACAATAAAATCTGAAAAAAAAAATCGCTGACCAAAAAAAATTGCAATAAAATCTAAAAAGTTCACTCACTAAAAAGTTGCAATAAAATCTAAAAAGTTCAAAGGACTATAGATCCAATCAGCCCAAGCCCTTCTCTCGCTCAGGTCACACATCCCAAATGGGCCCTACCATTAGGCTCTTCCCTACCTCTCATTGTCGCCTCGCCATCGTCGGCGCCCGGCGCGAGAGGCCGCCTTCTGCGACCAAGTCCGCGGACCGAGCACCGCTGCAGAGCCAGCCCCTCCCGCTACCGCCAAATTGTCCACCGCGACTACGCTTCCTAACGCAGCTGCGCGCCACGACCCACTCTCCCGCAGCGAATCAATCGCGGCCGCCATTGACAAAATGAGCTCCACGACCTGCCCTTCCTCCTCCCCGCCTCCTGGCGTCCATAAATCCTGCCCCTCAAGACCGCAACCACACGCCGCAACCGCTCCGCCCATCCCCGAACCCTCTCCTCTCCCTAGTGCCTCCATCCACTGCCGCCACCGCATGGACGAACTCCATCTCGAGCTCCTGATCTCCCAACTCCGAACCCCTCCGGCGCAGGCACAGCGGTTGCGGCCACCCCGGCTCGTCCATCGGCTCCGACTCCCTTCCCATTGCCACGGCCGCAGCCTCGTCCCCGGCCGGAGGGGATGGAAGGAGGTCGGCCACGGGCGGCCCTGGAGTCCTTGGCGAGCTGCCCGGCGGCGGGTAGTCTCGGGCCTACCTGACTACCCGCTGGGTCCGCCATTGTCGGTGAATAAGGGCGCTGGCTAGGATGAAGCCGTGCAAAAGCTGTCGCCGGGCCTGGCTCATTCGAAGCAAAGTTTGGATGCGAGAGCGCGTAGGCGGGCGTGCGGCTGTGTGGGTGAAGGCTAAAAATCACCGTGGCTGCTGCTGGATATGGGAACCAAACACTAAGCACTGCTAGATAAAACAACCAACCAAACAAAGACTTGTTGCACGTCTTGAACCTGTCTGCCATAGGTCTGCAAGCCGATCTGGCTAGGAAGGCAACCAAACGTCCCCTACTTGGATCACTGGTTAGTATAGCGACTGTTCCCAGAGATACATGTCGCTATTAACTAAGTTAAAAATGGGGCTGTTCAAGCGCCCGGCAATTTTGAGAACTCAAAGGTGACAGCTTTCTCGTAATACCCATCAATTTCTAAACCACAGGATGACAGGAGTCATCAAATCACTGGATATTCTCACAACAAAAAGCGAGTACTGAGATTCATCAATTTCTGTAAATCAGGACTTTTTTTACTTGTACATTATTGCCTGTCTGAGCCTTACTCGATCTGTTTTAAACTTTTAAATACAACACGCAGGTTTTTCTCCCAAAAAAAAATCAGTGACGGGCAGTGCACTTTACTTGCACGCTATCGTACGTGTTTATCAGCTTCTGCTTGTCAGCCCACCCTAGATAGAAATGATATATATACAAACAAGGAGAGAGGACAACTTGGCAAGTGGCACAGCAAAAGTGATTACAGGTATCGGCGTAATAATTAAAAACCAAAAAGAAGAGAAAAGAACCTTGACATATGCATCATCCCTCATTTTAAATTTGCACACATATATTTACTCATCATCAGATAATGCAACTTGGAGTTGGAACGTGCGTAACTTGACGACCTGTATTGCGTCTTAGCGTTGCATGCCTACTTTGACGAGGTATATAAATATGCCATGTGAGCATCTTGGAGGAACTGTGCAGGAATCAGGAATGTTGTATGTGCCCATAGTTTTCAGCCATGCAAGGTTCCAAAACCAGACCTTTTCTCTAGGCGTGGTCCATGATTCTTCCAAGGCTCTTATATGGTTAAGAAACCTAGATTATATAGCAGGTTTCTATATGCCTGCTTCTAGGTTGATTCCTGATGGCATTAGGTTTTAATTAATAAAAATTGACGAGTTTGCGCTCTTTTTTTTTTTTTTTTTTTTTTGAGAAATGTTTGCGCTCTATTTGATGCACATGCATTTTGGATTACTGCAGGGAGCGAGGCCATGCAGTGCAGAGGCCCAGGAAGCTGATGCCGTGGGCCGAGGAGTCGCGGCTGGGCCGCTTGCATCAACCAGATTGATAGTTTGGGTAGAGAGGAAATTTACGTGGTTTCTCAGGTTCTCACTTAGAAAATCCGGATTCACTTTGGGACATTACCTCGATTTACTACCATCAGGAGGAAAGGACCCATGGCCGTGGGCCTCGGAGGGGATAACGTACAAGGAAGCCCAACACCAAGGTGACGGGCTTGAGGTGCCTGCGTGCACGTGATGGGCTAAGCCCTGTAACAATCGGGTATATTAGGTACAGGAGAGCTAGGAGAGAAATATATGCAACACAAACTCCAAATACTGCCTTAGTCATTCCTCGTACGCAACTTGCCTACCACCACACTGCTGTTCTTCTTCTACCTTGCCTTGATTCTTCTTCCTCGCCTAAATCTGCTGCTAACACATTGGCTCAATCTAACTGAGGAAAGGGATGAGAACGTACGGTGCCAGACAGTTCTAACAATGATCCTGTAATTTAAGAACTTGTCCAAACCCTTTCAAAAAAAAAAACTGTCCAAACGCAAGAATGCACATATCTATGCATGCCATGTGAGCATCTTGGAGGAACTGTGCAGGAATGTTGTATGTGCATGCCCATAGTTTTCAGCCATGCAAGGTTCCAAAACCAGACCTTTCGCTAGGCGAGGTCTCCTCCAAGGCCACTCATGGTTAGGAAAACCTATATATAATAGCAGGTTTCTCTATGCATGCTTCCAGGCTGATTCCTGATGGCATTAGCTTAATAATTAATATTTTTTTTGAGGACAGCTTAATAATTAATAAAACTGACGTGTTTGCTCTATTCGATGCACATGAGTTTTGCTGTTTTGCATCAGCTGCAGGGAGCGAGGCCGTGCAGCGCAGAGGCCCAAGGTGCTGACGCCGTGGGCCCGAGGAGTCGCGGCTGGGCCGCTTGCGCGTATGCCCGAGTGCCAGCGCGTGGAATGCACAGGTAATTGGTCTGGCTCGAAATCCACTGCCTCACAAAATAGACTATTGTTTCTCAAAAAAAAAAAACTTATGCCATGTCAGTACTCAGTAGAAGTACTCTTCTCAGCGCTCTGTTGAACCTGTTATAACACTAATTATTACTTTTTTCTTCAAAATACACGAATTATTATTTTTCCTCAGTTTTCTTATGAGTGGAAACGGTTTCACATTTAGTTATACTATATAGAATTGTGGGTAATGAGTTTTGTGAGTATTATATTATTGGAAATTTGTTCAAACCTTCTTATCGTGTTCTCATTGTGACGCTCTCATCTATTGTAGTTATTATTATGGTTTTAAATAGTCAGCTATAGCTTCGTTATAGGTTTTAATAGGGTCTACCGCTACGCTATTGTCAATTGTTCTGCTATTGCCACTAATAACATTTTAGGTCGGCTAAATACCACTATTTGATTTAACCCTGATATGTTTTTAGCACCACTAATCCTAGCTGATGCAGATATTTATTCTTTAGTTTAGAGGATTATATTATACATGTCTCTCATTCAGGTTCTTTACTTAATCTATATCTTATATTTTCAAACCCCACTGTCAATTTATCTTGCCATACAAAGTGTCCACATCAGCATCTACTAGAACATCCCACTAGCACATGTAAATATTTTCAAACCTCTCTACTAGCAATTTATCTTACCATGTAAAGTATCCACATCAGTATACACTAGAACATCCCACTAGCACATGCAAATATTTTCAAACCCCACTAGCAATTTATCTTGCCATGCAAAGTGTCCACATCAGCATTTACTGGAACATCCTACTAGCACATGCAACTATCTCACGCATGCAAAGTGCCCACATCAGCGTCCACTAACGCATCCAATTAACACTTGCCATTATGTCTTTATTCAAGTTATTCACATTAGCAAACCACATTATTTACTAACATATATTTAGTTGTCCATGTCAGAATGCTAAAAACCATCATATTATGATATTTATTCAATCATATTAGTAAATTTAAGTAGTATAACTTCACCAGCGATTCCCGCAGCAATGCGCGGGGCGTTCTTCTAGTATAAATTATGTAATAAACCATTGAATAATTATTGAACTATTGATCACAATAATGAGTATGTTGATCGGTATGATGAATGTTGGGTAAAGGACTTGGAAACATATTCTCCTAGATCTTGTATATGTATTTGAGTATTTTTTTCTCGTAAAATTGAGTCTAGTTAAATGTTTTCGTGCATAATTAATTAAGAATTTCCATGTTTTTTATATCGTTAAATGAAATAATTTTTGTTATAGCTTTTTATAGCCTTTAAAGGAGTCCACCTCTAAATATCATAGCCCGCTATTTAAAACCTTGATTTGTAATTCCACTATTCCAAATTATAGGTCACTTTAGCTTTGTCATAAGTTAAACTTCTACAACTATAATCAAGTTTATAGAAAAATGCACCAAAGTCTACACCATCAAATTAGTTTCATTTTATTTTTCATGAAATTTGTTTTGATATTGTATTTATATTAACTTATAGACGCTAATACATATTTTGTAAAATCGTTAAAGTCAGAACAAGTTTAGCTATGAGGAACCATCCAAATTACCCCCTATTAAACCATATTATCGTCTTGTAACTGACCTGTCATGAGCGGAATAATCTCGGTAATCCTGATCAATATCCGTCTCATACAACTCAGAAGCAACACAAATATCGCTCGCATAATTGAGTAACCATCACATGCATACATGCATGAGAGAGCAAAATGCTTAAATGTTTATTGCAAGTATTGATTATGTTACAAGTCTGAAAGGATCAATTGATGGCTATGGGAGGATGAATAACCTATTTAAAATTCTACAAGGCACAATACTTAACATACTTGTTAGACAAATAGGAGGCCCTAATAAGCACTAATCAAACCTAGTCTAACAAGAGCACCCCTAAACAATCTAGGAGCAAAGCTAAGCAACTAGCAAGCTCCTAAACAATTCTAGTGAGCAAGATAAATAACAAGCTAAACACTATAGCACTCAAAATAAGCTACATAACTAATCGAGCTACTCTAGCAAGCAACTACATAAGCAATCAATAAGCACAAGTAAATACCTTGAGTAGTGGGAGGAAACCACAAGAGAGACAAAAGATGATATAATGATTTTTTTCCGAGGTTCGGTTGCTTGTTGACAACCTAGGTCCCCATTGAAGCGAGAACAAGGATAGCTGCTCCTCCACAGGCCTAGCAAGCCCTCAAGCTTGGCCCTAATGTGGGCGCTTGTCTATGAGACGGCTGATTGACAAGGCACTTCTACAAGCCTCTATTCCACTAGAGTTGCTCTTCACGATTCCCGTGAGGATGAGCACAAAGACTTACAAATCTTTCATCGGAGCCCCCCAAACAATCACCATGTGGTGCTCAACGGTGCCTTGCTGCTTCAAGTCATCTAGGTTGAGGAAACCATCAAGAGTAACCAGAAATCCACGTCAACAACAAATAATGATCCTTGTGCCACTAGATGCTAACTCTAAAAGCAAATGCATTATATCACTCCTAATTTCATCAAATCACAATATCGAGCGTGCTTATATGAGGCACCCTCTGTTTATAGAGTCACTCAAGAACTAGCCATTATACTCCTTATTAGTCCTGTTCTGCCACGCAGCCACCACGAGAGGATTCTGGTGGCTTCCGTGAGATCTCGGGAAAAGATGCGGAAGTTGACACCCCTAGAGCCTTTGCTTCGGTGCTCCCTAGGACACCACCTGAGAAACTCGGTGGTCCCCCAAACCTTTTGCAGAAGCTTTTTAACACACCTGGAGTTTCTGGTGCTCCCTTTTAAAATTTCCCACAGCTCATAGTTGCTCGCCATGTGTCTCCGATGCTCTGACTGCCATCAAAATTTCCAACTTTGTCTCACTGCCGTCAGATAAAATTTTCGTTTCCCTCGGTACCATTCTCGTCAACATCTGTTAAGTTTGTATCGCTGACGGGTGGGACCCATAGAGAACAGTGCATTTATGTCAGTCTGTTCGCTTGCTCGTAAACGATCGTAAATTTCCAATCGGGAACAGTGTTTTTCTCTCACACCAAACCAGCCAGCAGTAAATAATCCACGATACGATACGGCCTCCCAAACAGGCTGAAGATGGGTCCACGTTTCATGGTCTAAAGGCAGTAGCAGTGAGGGATCCCAATCCAATCCCTAAGCTCTCTCTTTCTCTCTCCCGTACTCTCGTCGTCTCATGGCAGCGGCAGCTGGGCGCGCGGAGGAGGCTGGCGCGGTGCGGGGGCCCAAATGGCGTGCGGCCGGGCTCATTGCCGTCACCTTTGCTGTCGCCCGCAAAGCGCAGCAGCAGCGTCGGCGGCGGCACTGGCACTAGGCCTCGAACTCTCGAAGCAGAGGTTCAAGTTGAACTGTGCGCCGCGGCCCAGTCGTCTGCGACAGGAACGCCTGCGTCACCTTCGCGTACCCTGCCTCGGCTAGGTACGTGAACATTATGTTGGAGTCGACGATCACAAACCGCCCGCGCCGGTCGCCATGAACACTTACGTGCTGATCAATGTGTTGTACAGATCATCGTTTAATTTTTTATTTGAGTATTGAACATGTCATCAACGTGTGGTCGTGTGCTTGCTGTCATTGTACATATCTTTATTTATTTTGTTTGTTGCAGAAATAAACTCGTACTTATCTCTAGTGACATTGAAGGAAAAGGACGAATTTCATTTCATTTGCTTAATTGCTTGGGATTGGGAGGGACAAAATGGTCATACACAGGAGAGAAACCAGTTTTGCCAGTTTTGCTAGACTTGGCCCAATTTGACTGTCGACGTAGACCTTCCTATCCTATGTGAATACAAAGGACTATGGCCGATAGGATAAACTAACTGATCTAAAATCATACTGTATGTTTTTGTCGTTTCCTTCATATAGTTATCCATTCTTTTCCGGATACTCCCTCCGTCAAAAAAAAAATACAATTATGGATATCATGTCCGCCAAATTTGCTAAAATTTGACCAAGTTTATAGTGATTAGTATTAACATTTATATCTTAACTAAGATTTATTATGAAAATATATTTCATCATTAATCTATTGATACTTATTTTATATTGTAAATGTTAGTATTTTTTTTAGAACTTTGGTCAAAGTCGAAATCGGTTGACTCCTTGAGAAACGAGAATTGTATTCTTTTTTAGACGGAGGGAGTATATCCCTCTCGACGAACAGAGGTGGCATCTTTGGTTTTCACACATAACCTAGGACAAAGTGGCAGCATGCATAGCCTCCCCCTGGCGTCTCTCTCTTTCCAAACATGAGTTTTTTTTTCCGACTCTTTTCAAACAATGAGTTGAATACCTCCCGCTAGCTTGCTTGCATTGGAAATCGTAGCCAGTGTGACTGTGTGAGGCACGTAAGTACTTGCTTCAACATCCATATGTTTGGTTAATAATAATATATAAGTCGTCAGAAACCCACAGCAACTATATGGGCGGCATTATTGGCAATTTAGGGGAGACGGAGCTTGTTGAAATTGCAATTTAGGGGAGACGGAGAGCTTGCGTGTACGTGTATGTGCATGACGCATTACAGAACGAAGTTATTGGTAACGACTATACGTGCATGCTTTTTACTCTTTCAGCGAGCAGAAAATTTTGGTTCTACTAGAAGTAGTAGCCAGGTGGATGGCTATCATGCATGGTGTGCTTATTTTTGTTGAATTCTTGTGTCTTGTAAACGTGTCTATCCGCTCTTCGTCGCCTTCGATTTATTGAAGCGATAGATGTTGATGTCCACCACTCACCAGTGTAGTGTGCGACCAGGCAACATGCTAAGACTTCATTACAAGGCTTTAATGGATTTGGACTATTAGCTGAAATTCCTGGCGGGGCATGAAAGTTACCTAGCCTCCGTGGCCAATTATCACAACCACAAATCCACAAGGGCTGGTTTATACTTACTCAGTCCCAAAATAAGTGTCAATATGGTATTTGTGTGGGTTGAAGTTTTTTAAGTTTGATTAGATTTGTAGAGAATATTAGTAACATTTTTATCTCCAAATAAATTTATTATGAAAATATATTCAACAACCTATCTAATGATACTAGTTATGTGCTACAAATACTAATATTTTCTTGTTTATATGCCCAACGACCTGACTCACCACAAAACCATTTCAGGTCACTTCCAGAAACTATGCAGAGAGGAAAAATGACGACCGGACGCGTCAGATCGACGATGATCGGACGCTACCCTGAATCCGGTCATCTCTGTGTCACAAGCCGAGTCCCAGCGATGCCACGTCACCATACGTCAACTACGATCGGACGCAGGCCCTGCGCGTCCGGTCGCGCGCCTGCTCTAGAGTCCGGTCATCAGACCGAGACCACGCCTCTCTGCCGAAGATGACCGGACGCACCCTCTCAGAGTTCGGTCACTACGGGACCAGAGTCCGATCAGTGAAAAACAACGCCTCCTCTTCTCCAACTTCATCACCCTTGCTCAAGTGTGCTATCCATCAAGTGTATCACCTTATGCACGTGTGTTAGCATATTTTCACAAATATTTTCAAGGGTGTTAGCACTTACTAGAATCTAAATGCATATGCAATGACTTAGAACATCCAGTGGCCCTTTGATAACCGCATTTCACGACGAGTTTCATTCCTCTTAATAGTACGGCTATCTATCCTAAATGTGATCACACTCGCTAAGTGTCTTGATCACTAAAACAAAAGAGCTCCTATCAACTATACCTTTGCCTTGATATTTTTGTTTTTCTCTTTCTTCTTTTCCAAGCCCGAGCACTTGATCATCAATATGGCCATCATCACCATCATGATCTTCATCCACTTGCTCCACAACTTGGATTGGATACTAACCTATCTCATGATCACTTAGAACAAAGGTTAGCACCTAGGGTTTCATCAAATCACCAAAACCAAACTAGAGCTTTCAAGGTGGCGTTGAGGCTACGTGACTTCAAGTGGGTTGGGCAGTTTTGGCCTCAAAATCGTGGACGGCAGGTTTGCCAGGTTTGGACCTCAAAACCCGAGGAGACAATTCAGGGTGGCATGTGGCGACATATTTGAATTACTGTTGAGGCTAAGAGAAGGCGAGGAGGAATCATGGTCGTAGGATGTGGATCGGGTGCATTTTTATGTAGTATGGACCACATGGCCCCTAAGTGGGTTAGTGAAAGACCCTTGTTTAGCTTTGGTAATTAAGTGATAACTAGTTGATGGGGACGAGGTTCCCGATCTTCCATCAGGTTAAGATAACTATCGATTTGGTGGAGAGCGACACACCGATCTGGCTTCAGATCACAAAGACCCGAACCCTGCAACCTTAGCACCACGTCTCCTCTAGTTATCAACCGTGTCACAATCCGGTTGACCTCACCAAGGCTAATCCCTGCTATGAATCGAAGAACACAAACAAGAACAAGATAACACGCAACTCAAGTATAGTGACAATTGCAGATATATGATTATGATCTCGAATGTGGGTTTCACAAACTGATAACGGCGATTGTCCAATGACAGATTGATCTAAAGCAAAACCAAAACCCTAACATAGGCAGCGGCTACTGAATATATAGCCTAAGGGGCATGCAAGCACCCTTATTCACGTCCCTAAGGAGTCCCAACAAATTACAAGGCCCAACGGCCCAACAGACGACGACGTAGCCCTAATAGATTCTGGACGTCAATTTGTTTCGATGATTCCCATTGATTCTGATGGAATTTTGATGTGGGACCACTTCCATTAGTTACGTTATCAAATTATATTTCCATCTATATATGGATCGTAAAAAACGGAGCCCGTATGCGACCTGGACGTCCATTTTACTTCACGCTGCTCCTGAAGCCCGAGATGGACTCGAACTTGACTTTGATTGGGCCTTCAACTTGGGTTGGATGCCCTTACTTGCCTCCTAAGGTGGTGGCCAAGGAGGAGGACGTCCTTGGGCATCTCTTGGGTGTTCTCCATCTTCTTGGGTGAAAGCTCTAGTTTGGTTTTGGTGAATTGATGAAACCCTTAGTGCTAACCTAGTTTATCAAAGTGATTATGAGATAGGTAGCACTACTCCAAGTGGTGAAGCAAATGAAGATCATGACTTGATGATGGTGATGCCATTGTGATGATCAAGTGCTTGGACTTGGAAAAGAAGAAAGAAAAACAAAAAACTCAAGGCAAAGGTGAAATTGATAGGAGTTTTTTCGGTTTAGTGATCGTGACACTTAGAGAGTGTGGTCACATTTAGGATCGATAGTCGTACTATTAAGAGGGGTGAAACTCGTATCGAAATGCGGTTATCAAAGTGCCACTACATGCTCTAACTCATTGCATATGCATTTAGGATATAGTGGAAAGCTAACACCCTTGAAAACATTTGTGAAAATATGCTAACACATGTGCACAAGGTGATACACTTGGTGGTTGGCACATTTGAGCAAGGGTTTGAAACTTCACCGGCGGAGTGTCCGCCTGTAGAGTGCGGACAGTCCGACGGTGCCACCGGTGCCCTATACAGAAAAGACAGGATTTCACAGAGTGCACCGGATGCTGGTCACGTAGTAACCGGACGCTGGGATCCTGCGTTCGGTAAGTGGCGCGCAGTGAAGACCGACCTCGGTCTCTTGACCGGGCGTAGGTGACCGGACTCTGGCTAAACCTTGTTCAGCGTCCGGTCATGCTGATGTGGTGGCGCATAGAGGAGACGGTGAGTGACCGGACGCTGGGTGAGTCCGGTCGGGCGTGACCGAACGCGTCCGGTCGTGAGTGGATGCTTACTAGAAGTGACCGGACACTGGGGTCCTATGTCCAGTCGTGATCAAACTGATGCGTCCGGTCGTAGCTGGAACCTTACTGGAAGTGACCGGACGCTAGGGTTCTGTGTCTGGTCCTACACTATAGTGCGTTTAGTCACAACTTAAGTGTACTAATGACCGTTGAGATTGGGTGATCAGTATTTGAAGCCAGTGCCACGTGGCGTGCATCGCGCGACTGGACGCTGGGATCCTGCGTCCAGTCGATCTGACCGGTGCGTCCGGTCGTCCCGATTTTTTAGTGAACAGAGAGCCAACGGCTCTATTCATGGGGGGCTCTCTATTTAAGCCCCATAGCCGGCTCAAGCTCACTCTCTTGGCCATTTGCATTGACATAGCAACCTTGTGAGCTTAGCTAAAGCCCTCCCACTCATCTTCATCATTGATTTATCATCTTTGTGAGATTGGGAGAGAATCCAAGTGCATTGCTTGAGTGATTGCATCTAGAGGCACTTGGTGTTCGTGTTTCGTTGTGGGATTTGCTTGTTGCTCTTGGTGGTTGCCACCACCTAGACGGCTTGGTGCAGCGGAGGAGGATTGGCACGAGTTGGTGATTGTTCGTGGCCATCTCCGATGATTGTGAGGGGACTTGTGCCTTCCCCGGCGGAGCGCCAAAAGGTAACCCTAGTGCATTGCTCGTGTCATTGAGTTACCTCACTTGTGGATAGGTTCTTGTGGTGTCCTATTGTGTGGACGAGGTTCATACAACACCTCTTAGCCGCTGAACCACCAAGTGTTGGTCGACACAACGGGGACGTAGCGTGTTGGCAAGCACGTGAACCTCGGGAGAAAATTGATTGTCTCTTGCCCTTTGGTATTCTCCCGGTGATTGAGTTAGTATTCATCTTGTGATTGGTTCACTCCTCTACATGGCGGTATAATTACCTTACTTACTCATTTACATACCCGTAAACTAGTTGTAATAAGCTCTTTAGTGTAACTAGAAGTAAGAGCTTGTTTTGTAGATTAAGTTCATCTAGTGGAGCTCTTTAGTGTAGCAATTGTGAGAGCTCTTAGTGAGTAATGACCTAGTAGATTGTGTGCTTAGTGATCATAACAACTAGAATTGTTGGATAGATGGCTTGCAACCTTTGTAGAGCTAGAGCAAGTTTGCTTTTCGCTATTTGTCATACAAATCAAATTGCTCTAGTTGGTTTGTAGATTTTTAAATAGGCTATTCACTCCCCTCTAGCCATATTAGGACCTTTCATTGGGGCGTGCTCTAACTTGGGCCTAGGTCCCAAGTGTGAATAACAAGCCCACTTATTCACGACATCGTAGCACCCAACAGAAATAGCGGCAGAATATCTTGATGATTCGAAGACCTTGCCAACGTGATATTGAGGTGGGACTAGATCTATTTGAAATCCATCAAGTGCTCACTGACCTCAATCGCACTCCGGATGGATGAGTTATGGCCTTCACAATGAAGCACTGTCAGACTGCCGACGAACCGAATGTTAGACTTTGATGAGCTTGCACTCCAAGATCGGTCTTATTCATGGCATATCCATACTCTATCATCATCACCATAGTTCCTAAGCACATTTGAAATACCGATATTAGGTAGTAACAAATTCTTAATTTTATCATTATGCAAACATAGGAATGAGCTCACTTTGTATTTAACTTTCATGGGCGTATCCATAGGTGTCATGTCCTCATCATCCTCCCCTTCTTGACAGCAAATAGTCCTCGGTTTGAGTTTAGTTGGAGGATAGGTTGCAGGTAGTATCCAACATTGCTCCCTTTCTTGAAATTTAACCTGTTTATTTATAACAAAACATGGGGATCTCGACATGACATGATTATATCTATTGCAGCCCTTTAATTGATCAGATTGTTGCACAACAAAAGGAGATTTCAGATTTGAACAAATACAAACACGATTGAAAGCTCTAGTTTGGTTTTGGTGAATTGATGAAACCATAAGTGCTAACCTAGTTTATCAAAGTGATTATGAGATAGGTAGCACTACTCCAAGTGGTTAAGCAAATGAAGATCATGACTTGATGATGGTGATGCCATTGTGATGATTAAGTGCTTGGACTTGGAAAAGAAGAAAGAAAAACAAAAAACTCAAGGCAAAGGTGAAATTGATAGGAGTTTTTTCGGTTTAGTGATCGTGACACTTAGAGAGTGTGATCACATTTAGGATCAATAGTCGTACTATTAAGAGGGGTGAAACTCGTATCGAAATGCGGTTATCAAAGTGCCACTATATGCTCTAACTCATTGCATATGCATTTAGGATATAGTGGAGTGCTAACACCCTTGAAAACATTTGTGAAAATATGCTAACATATGTGCACAAGGTGATACACTTAGTGATTGGCACATTTGAGCAAGGGTAAAGAAGATAGAGTTGAAAAGGAGTTAGTCACGCTGGTCACAGAGTGACCGGACGCGTCCGGTGTGGCTACCGAACGCGTCTGGTATTTTGTCCAAACTTTGGGTAGTGAGATGGAAGTGATCGGATGCGTCCGGTATGGCGACCGGACGCGTCCGATATTTGGACCCGAGGTGAGTGACTAAGTGAAAGTGACCGGACTCTGGCTCAGTGGAGTGACTGTACGCTAACAAGTTACTGTTCAGCGTCAGGTCAAGGTGTTATAGCCCAAAGCAAGTTCGCGGACAGCGACCAGACGTGTCCAGTCGCTATGAACCTGCATGTCTTGAGTTTCAGCGCTAAAATTGATCGAACTCTGGGAGCGTCCAGTTCGGTGTGACCGGACACTTCCGGTCGGACTAGAACGGCTCGGGGAGCTCTCTGGACTCGACTGGATGCTGCATCTCCTACGTCCGGTCTGGTGTGACCGAACGCTGCGTCTCCCACGTCCGATCATTTTCTAACGGCGCGTCCGATCACATAGTATTACTGTGCGTGGCTAAACAATTTGAAAGGGACACATGGCGGTCAGGCCATGACCGAATGCCTCCACTCACCACACCGGACACGTCCGATGCACACGACCGGTGCGTCCGGTCGTCCCGTAGTCAGCCCAATAATTGAGCCAACGACTCTATTGTTTGGGGGTGTCTATAAATATCATTTGGCCAGCTCTAGCTCACTCTCTTGGCCATTTGTATTGACATAGCAACCTTGTGAGCTTAGCTAAAGCCCTCCCACTCATCTCCATCATTGATTCATCATCTTTGTGAGATTGGGAGTGAATCCAAGTGCATTGGTTGAGCGTTTGCATCTAGAGGCACTTGGTGTTCGTGTTTCGCTGCGGGATTCGCTTGTTACTCTTGGTGGTTGCCACCACCTAGATGGCTTGGAGCAGCGAGGATCGTCGAGCGGAGATTGGTGATTGTCTCCGGCTCTGATCATGGTGATTGTGAGGGGTTCTTGACCTTTCCTCGGCGGAGAGCCAAAAGGTACTCTAGTAAATTGCTCATAGCTTGTGTGATCCTCATCTTGTGTTGGTTGTGCATCACCCTATTGAGGGTTTGGCGTGTGATGCCAATTAGCGCGTGAACCTCCAAGTGAGTGAATCGCCATAACGAGGACTAGCTTGCCAGCAAGCAAGTGAACCTCGGTAAAAAATCATTATGTTATCATTTGATTCCGAGGTGGTCTTTATTGATATTCATTCTTGTGATTCATTGGTTCATTCCTCGACTCGGCGATATAACCATTTTGCTCTCTCTCTTTACATTACCGCAAACAAGTTGTCAAGCTCTTTAGTGTAGCTAGTCATAAGAGCTTGTTAGTTTGGTTAGTGTAGCTCTTTAGTTAGCCTTTGAGAACACACTAACTTAGTGTAGTGATATAGCCATTGTGTGAATAGAGACTATAGAAACTAGAATTGTGGTAGGTGGCTTGCATTTTTAGTAAGCTAGCGCAACACTCGCTTCGCCTCATATTTGTCTAACCGGTTTGCTAAGTGTTGTTGTAGAAATTTTAATAGGCTATTCACCCCCCTCTAGCCATTAGGACCTTTCAACGATGCACCGTATACTCTCCTTTACAATTATATTTTCTGATGAAATGATATGTACAAGTAGACAACCATGGCAATTCAACATATTTAAATTTCTCTTCCAAACTACTAAGAGCACACAGAGTATCAAACTCAATATAACCCTAAGTATCTGGAGAAGACAATAATTTTAACTCATCTTTTTCAGCATTAATGGGAAGCAATTTCTTATTTTCAACACAAGTATTTTGTTCCAAAACACAAGAATCATTCTCATTTTCTTATTTTCAGCACAAGTATTTTGTTTCAAAACAAAAGAATCATTCTCATTCACTGATTGTGGCACATGAATAATCATACCACTATCACACAACTCTTCGTTATCACAAAGATCAGTAGAACATTCATCATGTGACAAAGGTAAATCAATAGAAGGTTCCAGTATAGAATTATTAGCATCATTGGTGGGAAAATTTAGCACATCAAGAGAGCTCTTACCTAATACATTTACCTGTTGTCGGTGCAGAAAGTGACCAACAAGTAAATATTTGTAGTTTTGCCGTACGTTGTGATCGGAGGTGGCCTAGCACTCAATGACACGGGGTTTATACTGGTTCAGGCAACGTGCCCTTCAGTCATCTAGATCCTTGCCCGCTACGCCCCCTTTCTCGGTCGCTGCTTCTTCGCCTTTTTCTTCCTTTGGCCTGCCAGCCTGCCGCAGAAGGGCTTGAGGAGCTGGCAGTCCCTATAGAGGTGTTTGACGGGGTAGTCGTGGTTGGTGCATGGGCTCTCCATGAGCTCGCGAAAGTGGCCCGGAGGGTCCTGCTAGGGTTGCGTGCCCGCGTGGTCAGCCGTGGCGACCAACGCGAAGTTGGTCGGTCGGCGGCGATCATTTCTGTTCTTTTCCCCCTCTACGTGGAGGGGCCCTCGTCATGATCCTGGCGCTTGGCCTTGCCTTTGCCTCGGCCTCCGTTGGAGCATGACGGGAGCGGCGCTTGCTGGAGGTGTTGGACAAAGGTCCGTGGTCTGAGGCCATTAGGGCTGGGACTCCGGTCACTGGCGCATGTGTCTCAGTTTGGTCTGAGCCGCGCGTATACACGCGGTCGATGCGGAGCGGTCGTCAAGTCAAGACGAGGTGCCAATACGGCCTCCTGTGCCGCACTCGGCGATCATAGCGGTGATCGGGTGGAGCGACCCATCTGTTGCGTCCCCATTCCCCTGGTGGGGAGCGAGGCCACGAGTCGGCGTCACGATACGGAGCTCCCCGCTTGTTGAACGGTGGCGGTCTCCACTAGTGCCCGGAGGTTCCGATGGATCGCCTGTTCATGAGGGTCGTTCGGCTCGGACAGGCCACGTAGAAGCATTGCCGCGGCGGCGATGTTCTGATTGGCCTAAGCGAACTATGGGGGATCGTTCCCCCTGTCCATGGTGTTGTGCTGGACCCGCCGGGCGAGTACCCAGGCGCTGCTCACCGGTCTATGCGCATGGGGCGCAGCATGGTGCGCCGAGTGCGCTAGCGCAGTCGGTGGCTGATGTAGCCATTGTTGTCGTAGTTCCTCCCCATGGTCACGTGTGAGCTCAGGGGTCTCCACATGAGGGTCCAGAGGGGTGTGAGTCTGCAAGGACCCCGTTACCCCTGGTGGCTGTTCCGGCACATTCGCCATAGCGCACTCCCGGGACGGACGGTGGCTAGGTGCCACGTCGCCGATGCTGGAGCCGTCACTCCCAACATCGTCATCCATGAGGTCGAGGAAATAGGTGGGAGCGTAGCTCGCCATCCCCATGAATTCAGACGTGAGAGGGGGCGGCGCCGACATCCTTTGGAGCCCCCGGGCATACGCGTCCGTGGGAGACACGAGGCCATAGGGGAACCAGCCGTATGGCGGCCGCGACGGGGACAATGGCATCCCTTTGGGTAATTGGCGGAAGATAGAAAATAGCAAGTAAATAACAGCATGTATATTACTCACAGCGGGGTTTCAGCAGAGAGTTTGCTCGGAATGAAGCGCAGATGCCGCGTCGTTGAAGTCGTGCATCCCGGAGTCGATGGAGGGCGCCCCTCTGATGGTTGCCGGAATGAGTGCCTCCTCACGGAGGTGTAGTACGCCGAGCTGGTCGGCAACGAAGTCCAGGCTTCCGAGGAGGAAGGCCTGGGATGGCTCGAAGACGGGTGGAACCCACATCCCAACAGGTGGGAGTGCGGGAAATTCCAGTGAGCCTAAGCGAATCGTATCGCCTGAGCCTGCCATGGCGAAGGTGGCGGAAAAGTGGGCCATCCGATGACCAAAAAAGTGTTGAATGTACAGCGCCATCCCCACGGACGACGTCAACTGTCGGTGCAGAAAGTGACCAACAAGTAAATATTTGTAGTTTTGCCGTATGTTGTGATCGGAGGTGGCCTAGCACTCAATGACACAGGGTTTATACTGGTTCAAGCAACGTGCCCTACGTCCAGTTTGAGTCGGTCGGTGACTTTATTCCTGAGCCTAGGTGCTCGAAGTTTGCAGTGGGGTTACAAACAAGAAGGAGAAAGATGGGGTGTACAAGAGGTCCTGTCGGCTCCGAGCGGAAGGGCCAAGAGCGACAGGAGCTCCACTGTGAGCTAAGTGTTCAAGCGTGTGCTTGAGGTCCAAACCTGATGGTTCTGTGGTTGTGAACTAGTGAACTTGGTCGATCTAATGAATCTGGAATGACTTGTATGAACTCGAATCCACTGCCCTTCTTGAGAGAGAGCGCATCCCCTTTTATAGATGAAGGGGATGGCCTTACATGTGAGGGGGAAGGAGTATGTTTGTTTCTAAGCCTTGTTGCCCACGTCGATGGGTACAGGGCGACTATAGGCGCCACAACACTGTTGATGTTACTGTTGAATGTCAGATGCATGTGGGAGGTTTTGTGTTATCTTCTTCGGGTGTGGCAGACGTCGGCGCCCGCCACACTGTTGATTCCTGGAGGCATGCAGGGGGTTTTACCATGTTCCCGGTACGGTAAAAGCTGGCGCCCACAACACTGTCGATGCCCAGAGGCACGTGGGGGGCTTTTCCATTTGAGAGTTAATGGCGCCCACAATACTGTAGAGGGAAATGTCGGCGCCTACAATACTGTTTGTGTCAGGGCGGTTGCAGAGTACTATTCCTGCAGGTGTGCAGGGTATGGTCCCTGGTATCGTGGTTTGACTTGAGCGCCTTGCCTTGCTTTCTCCGTTCGTTCCCTGGTCCTTTCCGGGCGGGCGTCCCCGGTCGGTTGATGCCAGTCGGCTCTGGTTGCGCTAGTCGGAGAAGAGCAGTGAGCAGGGTCTTTGCATACCCCGGTCGGAGACACGGGGTCGGAGTCGGAGGTAGTGCTTTGCCAGGCCTTCCGGTCGAAGAGACCGTCCGGAGGCGGCTGGGGACCGAAGTGAGCGCTCTGGTCGGAGAGGTGGACCGGGGACGATAAGCGGGTGTTGTTCCTCCTCGGCCAGACCTTCCGGTCGGTGACTGGACCACTCTTCTGACCTGTTTGTTTTAGACTCTTGGGCCGGCCCATGAGTTGCGCTCTGTCTGCATGGGCCGAGCCTTTGCGAGGAAGCCGGTCTACAAGGGACCTCGGGTTTACGAACCCAACACCTGTTCTTTCTCAGTCACCTTGTCCTCTTTTTTAGATACATGCTGCAACATATTAGCTCCAACAAGAGGCAAAGTAATATCTTCATTTTGTAAAAAATCAGATTTAGAAGAAGGTATTGTAAAATTTGAAATGACCCATTCTTTTCTAGAAGGCTCATTCTTTCTCCTCTCAGCCCTTAGGAGATTTTCCCTTAAAATTTGAGCAGTAGTCATAGGTATAAGTGTAATTTTCGTACCATTATATTTGAACAAATATTTATTAGTAATTGTATTGTACACAATATTATTTTCAGATATCCTTGGTTTACCAAATAACAATAGACATGATTGCATAGGTACTATATCAAATTCAGCGCTATCTTTATAAGGATCAAGGGAAAACTCAATGCGTGCATTTCAGTTACCTTTATCTTATCCCAAGAATTTACCCATTAAATGTAATATGGATGTGGATGTGGCTCTGTGGTCAGACCAAGCTTCTCGACCATCTCTAAGCTTGCAAGGTTGTTGCAAGTCTCGCCATCAATCATAACACGACAACGCCATTCCTTCACAACAAAGTATGTTTGGAACAAGTTGTTGAACTAGTTTTGCTCCGCCTTCTCCATTTGAGAACTGAGCACTCGTTGTGCAAACTCCGTAGTACATGCGGGAGGTGGCGGTGACAACGTCGCTGTAGCAGCGGAGGAGGACGGTCGTGTGCACACTCTAGTGCCCACTTTTGCAATTATTTCATCCATCCTTGTAGACAGTCGGTCCACTATGTCCTGTAATTCACTTAAAAAAGAAACTCGTTGTTTGGCATTGTTAGCAATCAAATAAATGCCCTACAAACTATTTATGGGTCAGTGGAATTACACTCTCACACGTCTTATCAAATTCCTACAAGGTTCTTACCAACGCAAGCAGTGGATGGTGCAGCCGGCTGCTGGTTCGTGATACCGGTGAGGGCGTGGCACTGAGATTGCAAGGATCTTTTTCTGTACTGATCTGAAGTATATATGTGGAGCTTGGAATGCTTAAAATATGGTAGCAAGGAATAGTAATAATTTAATTCAGAAATTACAAGATTGAAAAGTAGTCACAAGCTAGTCTATGTCACCGGCCTAAACTCCTCCTGGACCTAGCTCAAGCAAGCAACAATACAACCAGGGACTCAAAAGATGCAAGCACTTCTGAATTTTTTTACTTTCTTTCTTTCTTTCTTTTCTTGCTCTCTTTTTTCTTCTTCTTTTACTTTTTTTAGTGCGGCTTTTACCTTCTTTTTTTTGCACCTTCTTGCCTTTTTCTTAATTTTTTTTACTATCCCAGAAAGTGCCGCAACATAATACAAAACAACTGGACGACACAGCTTGTACAACGACTATGTGGTCATGTGAATTTGTTCTGTCGTGATTTAGCTGGAACCTGAAGCAACACTTGAAGAAAAGAATATGGCCGTGACTTCTTTGACTGAACAAAGGACAAAGGAAACCAAAATTGTGACGCAGTACAAGATTAATCAAAGTTTCCTTCTCTATCCTATATGTCGGACTGCAGGACTCTTTCAACAATTTGACTAGGATACGTCAAGTGGTGCCATGTGCAAACCGAAACTTACAACCAAAAACTAGGATACCTCTCTATCTTTTTTTTATGTGCAGCACAGAAGAGAAAAAAAATCTGCAGCGCAGGAAACAAAAAGTGAACCGCTATCTCTCTATGCTCTTTGTTTCTTGCACATATAACAGCATGGAACTAAACTCAGCGGTGACCAAGAGCAAGACCTAGACACGGTAACACGATGACACGCGAGGGACGACCGTTCAATAACACAAACTGAAATAAAAAATTGCAGTGGCACAACGGGTGATAGGATATGAGAAAAACAAAGATGAACACAAATATTTTTGTAGGGCAATTTTCTGGATTTATGGGACAAACAAAAACAACTAAACTAGGATAAATGTGAATCTAATGGTATACCTGAAGCTCTGAATACCACTTGATGGGAACGGGGTTCCCGATCTTCCGTCAGGTTAAGATAACTATCGATTTGGTGAAGAGCGACACACCGATCCGGCTTCAAATCACAAAGACCCGAACCCTGCAACCTTAGCACCACATCTCCTCTAGTTACCAATCGTGTCACAATCCGGTTAACCTCACTAAGACGGCTAATCCTTGCTGCGAATCGAAGAACACAAGCAAAAATAAGATAACAGGCAACTCAAGTATAGTGACAATTGCAGATATATGATTATGATCTTCAATGCAGGGTTTCATAAACCGATAACGGCGATTGTTCAATGATAGATTGATCTAAAGTAAAACCCAAACCCTAACACAGGCAACGACTACTGAATATATAGCCTAAGGGGCACGCAAGCACCCTTATTCACGTCCCTAAGGAGTCCCAACACGTTATAAGGCCTAACGGCCCAGCAGATGGCGACGTAGCGCCCTGACAGATTCTGGACGTCAATTTATTTTGACGATTCCCATTGATTCTGATCGAATTTTAATGTGGGACCACTTCCATTAGTTACGTTATCAAATTATCTTTCCATCCATATATGGATCGTCTAAAATGGAGTTCGTATGTGACCTGGGCGTCCGTTTTACTACAAGCTGCTCCTGGAGCCCGAGATGGACTCGAACTTGACTTTGATTGGGCCTCCAACTTGGCTTGGATGCCCTTACTTGCCTCCTAAGGTGGTGGCCAAGGAGGAGGACATCCTTGGGCATCTCTTAGGTGTTCTCCATCTTCTTGGGACGTGCTCCAACTTGGTTCTGGGTCCCAAGTGTGAATAACAAGCCCGTGACGACGTCGTAGCACTTGACAGAAATAACGGCAGAATGTCTTGATAATTTGAAGACCTTGCCGACGTGATATTGAGGTGGGACCAAATCTATTTGAAAGACATCAAGTGCTCATTGACCTCAATCACTCTCCTGATGGATGAGTTATGGCCTTCACAATGAAGCACTGTCAGACTGCCGACGAACCGAATGTTAGACTTTGATGAGCTTGCACTCCAAGATCAGTCTTATTCATGGCATATCCATACTCTATCATCATCACCATCGTTCCTAAGCACATTTGAAATACCGATATTAGGTAGTAACAAATTATTAATTTTATCATTATGAAAATATAGGAACGAGCTCACCTATCTTTAACTTTCATGGGCATATCCATAGGTGTCATATCCTCATCACTAGTGAACTAATGTTTTGTTTGAGTTGATAAGCTAGGTTAGTCCACAAGATGGTGTTGAGCAAGGCATTATGCACAGTGGAGATGGTGATGGCCACAAAGATGCAGGGCCTCAAAATAACGAGAAGATGAAGGAGATGGATGGAGAAGTGAAGACAAGCCCGAAGGCAAAAACCTATAGGGCTTTGTTTCACCGACCAAGGTGTAGTAGGGAAGAGCATGACCAAGTTTAGGATAGATAATAATAACTGTACTATTAAAAAGGATATCTTGAGCTAATGCAGTTGTCCTAACAATGCATATGTGTTAGATCTAGTGTTGTGGTGAGGAAGCAAGAGAAAAATATTTGAAAAACATTTTTAAAATGCTAACTTAGTGCTAATAGGTGTTGTTGTCTTGTGAGACACATTTGGGAGTTAGCACATTTAAAAATGATTTGAGAGAGGCGCTGTTTGTAAGGTTTCTGATCTCGCCGGATTTCTCCGTTGGTCCCTCAAGGACAACACCGGAGCTTAGGCCTCTGCATAAACTAACAGCCTGTTCATTTGTTGGTTTCAGCCAGGGCTTATCAGCCAGCCAACAGTCAGCCTGTTCGGTTGGCTGGTTCGTTTCGTTGCTGGTTCGTGAAGAAGTACTACTGGCTGGTTTGTGTGAGAGAAAAATATTGTTCCGGCTGGAAATTTACGATCGTTTACGACAAGCCACAGCCAAACGAACAGGCTGAGTGTTTTCCTCTCACAACAAACCAGTAGCAGCCGAGCTTATCAGCCTAGAAACTAACCAGCGAACAGACTCTAAGTGGTCCGATTCTCGCTTGTGGTTGTCAGGTGGGCCACTAGAATCCAGTGCTCCAGGCCTGGAGGCATCGGAGCTGGCCTAGGCCTTTTCTGTGCACGTTTGACAACAGCGGAAGAAGCACCAAGTTTTCTGGTGTTGCTGAAAACCTTCTATGAAAGGTGTCCAGAACCACTGGTGGTATGCCTTAAGGGGACCGGAGCTTAGCGCCCTGATCGTTTGGCTGATAAGCCATGGCTGAAAGTACTGTTGGCTGATTTGTTGTGAGAGAAAAATATTGTTCGTTGACTAAAAAAGTACGGCTTACAAGGCAAGCAAACAGGGCGTAGGGCCTTTACCCTAAACCTTCTGCAGAGCTGCCCAGGGGACATCGAAGGAGTCCGGTGATGCTGGATGAATCGCAGCGGTGCTCAGGGTGTGTTAACGGCTATTTTCAAGACTTAAATCTAGCCGTTAAAAGTCTGTTTGGGATAGCTCCACTTTTCAAAAAGTGAATCTGGATCTGAGATTTACCATGGAGCATCTCCGGTAGTGGATCTGAGATCCACTAGGAAACCGTTTGGGTAACACAGTAGATCAAGATTCACTCAAGAGCATTTTGATTGGAATTGCCAGATTTACCCATGGGATAGGTCCCACTTGACAGTGTGCAAAAAAAAAAATCTTTTCACGGTCTTCTTCCTCCTCCAGCCGGCTTGACGATGCGCCGAGCGGTTGGCGGCCAGCCACCGTGGGCGCGGCGAGGCGCAGCGTCCGAGGAGGGCATGGAGCAGCGGCTGGGGCTGGGATTGGCTAGACACGGGCGCAAGGCGGACGCAGGTGGGCTCGCACGACCTCACCGGATGCAGGCGGGCTCACACGGCCTCGCCGGGCTTCACTGGGGGTGGGCGCGGGGCCGGAGACGTCGGGGCGCGGCCCTTCAGATGGCTCAGCCATGGCAGACCCCTAAATTTTATTTAAAAAAATCTAATATATTTTATAAAAAAATACCCACTACTATCATTATGTAAAAAGCCATAAATAACATCAAAAATCTACATCTAAATAATCTCTTCCATTATGAAATATAATTGAGAATAACCCCTAAATTTGCTTATAAATTACCAACTTCAGCCATATTAAAGATAACAAAAATCATATGTTTTAATTTGCATTTAAGTTACCCACATCTATCATTATAAAATATAAAATAATCCCACTACTACTTGCTCCCCAATGGTTTGAGATTTGACCATTCACGGTTGGTGTAGCTCGTATTCCTCGATATGCCCCCAACCTTGTACACCCTGGAAGAAGGGAAAGGGGCCAGTAGGAGGTTTCATTGATTTTATTCGTAAGTTTATTTCCTGCATTCTATTTTTACTTGCGGCGCAATTTGAAAGCCTCAAAGAGAATTGATTTCACTTCTTCCACCGACACTTAAGGGCTCCTCAAGAATTGCATTTTCACTTCAGCTTCATGTCATCCAACTTTTTTTTTCTCTTCTCCCAGCCTTGACAGCTGGAAACGTGAAACAAGGTCACGTTTCTTGCTCCATGAACATTATTTCGCGAATAAAAAGTTCTCGTTCTAAAAACATTTAGGTCCTACAGTTGCATTATAAAATATAGCTCCACGTCCCGTCATCATTTCCTGTTTCCGTTTCCTTCAGGAAACATGAAACATGGCTGCTAAGCTCCCAACCTATAGGAACTTCTCTTAGAGCAAGGCTCCTTGTAGCCTCTCAGCCCATCCATACAGTAGTTATCTCTTCACTATTAATACATGACTCACTTGTTTTTCTCACAAAGTTTCTTGGTTCATGTGCCTAAGCCGGATATAAGCTTACAGCTCGCTTCTCCTTTCTCTCCTCCTAGAGCCTGTTATTATACTTGCTCTTAGAGATGTTTGGGGGAGGCTTGTGCTAGAGATTCTCTCTTTGCTTATTTTGCAAGAAGGTTGATTCGGACCGAGACCTCCAGGACACAAGTGAAGAAGGTCGATTTCTATGCATCTCATCTGAAACTTTTACCTAAAAGAGCATAAAAAAAACACAACAAACAACGGCTTCAAAGCAACATGTAACATCCTACCAACCGTACCACTTCAATAAACTTTGCAGTGAAATATCTCAATTCTATACATTAAGATTAGACAGCATGGCCAGGCAGATGATATCTCATGAACAGTTTTCATCGGATGCATCAACCAGACAAATTGCAATTGCTAAGTATATACCACAATCTAGCAGCAACTATCTTCACAAAACAGATCACATATCATCCTGAAGAACTCGCGATAGCAATACTGACTATGGTAAACAAGATGTATATACCCATAAGGCAGTAGCCCCAAAATCTGGGTACCCGAAACCTAGCCCAGGTGACCACCAACAGGGTGCCCATCAAGCTCAGAAGAAGAAACACAAATGCAACGACAATTCCGACATGGAATTCAAGTACATAAGCTCTGGGATACACTCTTGCTGTTTGTACTACAAGGGCAGTTCCCAATCCAACCAGCATATTGAACATTGGACCAGCAAAGCAGCCAGCAATGGCGATTGTAGGTTGACCAGCCTTGGCTAGTGCCACATCTGCAACAAGGTCTCCCACAGAGTTCCCCCATGCCAAGACTGTCATGCCGAGTATAGCTGGAGGGAAGTCCATGATAACTCCAATTGCAGCAAGGCAGTTCAGGAGCTCTCCAGCCATGGTCGAGATCCAGAAGACACTCATAATAAAAGAGATGAGGGTGCTTGCGATGTTTTCTGTTTCTGGGGCTTCTTTCTCGAAAAGGTAATGGGATAGAGCTAAACACAAGCTAGCAAAAAGCACAACAGACCATAGAGGGAAACGGATTTGAGGGAGAAGAAACACTATTCGGGTATCTAGAGGAATGAACGAACTGAAAGAATACAGGACTAAGAGAGGACACAGACAGATATTTGCACTAATGTAAACTTTGATCCACTCAGAAGGAAGGGTTGATGGTATTGTAAGCTTCAGAACAAATGCAATGGGCCACTCCCAAACTTCTGTTACCTGCCAGAGGTAGATATACTTAAATCAGTATTGAGAAAAATACAGAGAATGAAAGGAAAATGTTCTCAAACTAAGTATATCTGTGAAGTGGTGCAGTGTGATATATTATATATTATTATAGCATAATACATGATTCATCCCACTCACTCACTACCCTTGCTAAAGCTTCGTGAACTGCAAGAGAGGAGCAACAAAATCTTTTAGGAGTCTTAGGGATCAAGTCTTATGCCTCTATAAATATAGAGGGGCTTATATGAATGAAAGGTTAAGCAGAATTAAGGTAATCCTCATCTGCCTTCTTGCCCCCGTGTACCACACTCTCCTCTCTTGCCCTAGCCCCCAGTTTCTTCACCCTCTCGGCTAGGGTTAACCCTGGCTGACCCCTCTGCAATATGAGAGTGTGACAAATGGTATTTGGAGCCAGCGTTCTTCCATCACAATGGAATCCGATTTGGATCTGTACAGCATGGGCTAGTTGGATGAAAGAGATCAAATAAAAGATGCAACCACTAGTGGTGTAGGCAGCAAAACTCGAGCAGCAAGCACAGCGGGAGCGGACCAAAACTACTCCGACCTATGTTCCAACCCCGAAAAGGGGAGCAACAGTACCAGAGGGACCAATTCTGATAGATCAGCAACCGGTGGAAAGTGAAACAGCCTCTGGTGGATGGGAAGGAAAAACAGATTTCACACCAAAGAATCAGGAGCCAAGGTATGAACACAAGGGTAATCAGAATTATTATAAATGATTGTTTCCAGAATATGATGGAGTCTACGAACCCTTTTCTATCTCAGATAACACCAGAAAAAGACAAGATGCTGTTAGCATCCTTCCACTTGACAGGTCAAGCCTTGACATGGTTTATGTGCTTAGAAAAGGATGAGAGCACCCAATCATGGCCCAATTTTCTCTCTATCATCAACAAACCTTCGGACCTCTGACAGCAAAAGAACTCGCTGGGACATTTATCAGAAACTCAACTGCATGAATCACTTAAGGAGTACACAGACCAGTTTATGACACAGCTCTCTCGGGTAAACAATCTGTAACAAGCTATGCTATACAAAGCAGGACTGACAGATCTCCTGCGCCTCAAACTGGAATTACACCAACCACCAGACTTGGTGGTTGGTGCCATGGGTCCAAAGAGGCCCGGCAGTGGTGGACCCAGAGGCCCAGAGAAGGGCCAGGGCTGGCCGAGCACAGGAGGGGGGGCTCCCCGGGTCCCTCCTCCCAAGGAGGAGTCCACGTCCAATTAGATTTTGAATAAGATGGGAAAGAATAAATTCAGATTAGGAAAGATAGAGTTTGTTTAGGAAAAGGAGAGTCCAAATCTATAAGGACTCTACTTCTAGTTTGCTTAGGGAACAAGCCATTGGGAGTATAAATATAGGGGACGTGTACTCATATCAGACAAGCAAGAAATATAGAGGATTATTCCTCAAGCTCTCCTGCATCCCTGCTCCCCTGCGCCTGCCATCTCCAGTGCTGCCATTGCCCCCTGTGATGCCGCCTGCCGTAAGCCGGCCTCACACTGCCTTCGCCTTCCTATCCCTCATCCTCCTACCTCCTTCCCCTACAATCTACACAACCCACCTCCCACAAATATAGTCCCATCACATCTAGTATCTAGAGAACAGGTATCCATGGCCAGCAACAACAACACCGCTCCAAACGCCACCAACGTAAAGGCACTGCTCGAGAAGCTCGTCATCAACACCAACACTAGCTTCGATGAGCTTCAATGCCGCTGGGACAATGTTGACACCCGCCTCATCTCCATCGAGCAAGGCGGCACTAAGTCCACCAAAGACGCCGCCGCCGCTAAAGCCGCTGCTGCAGCCAAGGAGGAGGGCGAACATGCCGTTGCCTTCCCTAGGCCGCCGACTTCCCCTTACGTACAAGCGACCACAGGCCGCCGTCGCCTGCCCATCCCTTGTCCTCCTACCTCCTTCCCCTACAATCTACACAACCTATCTCCCACCAGTATAGAAGAACCATCACACTTGGAGACAGCAATATCTCTGACAGGGAAGTATGCAAGCCGCCATCAGCCTGACACCCCAGATACTGCCTCAACAGACACACAGACTCAGGTTTCACTACATGTTGCAACTAGGCCAACTATGCAATTGGAAATCTGTGTGAATGGGCACTCCCTATTGGCATTATTGGGCTCTGGATCTACACACAACTACATAAATGCAGATACTGCAAGATATCTGCAGCTCCAGACAATACCAGCACCAGATGGCCTTAAAGTAGCAGTACTTGGAGGCCATCAGATATCCAACGTCAGATCATGCCACAACTTACAAATATCAATTGGGCCAGAGCAATTCACTATTGACTGTTACAGTATACCACTTGGAGATTATGATATCATACTGGGAGTAAACTGGCTAAGTTCCCTACGGCCAATCATGTGGGATTTCGCAAACTTAACAATGAAATTCTGGAGACATGGGAGGCCAATACTCTGGATAGGTTGTTATGAAACTGTCCATCCTCTTTCCTACTGGATAGCACCAACAACGAAAGGATGCCGAACTCATTAAGGAAGTATATACCTATTACTGCAGCTCAAGGATGAATTGCTTCACAGGGCGAGGAGAGATGTAATGGTCAGCAAAATATATTACTGCAAGAGGGGGGAATCCAAGGTGGCTGGTTGAACTATTAAGGTAGGGCCAGTTGGGCCCTGTGTCATAGAGTTAGGCTTAATAAATTTGAGTTGTAATTAGATTGGATTGTTCCATCTACAAAGTATCAATCTATTAGGAGTCTTAGGGGTCAAGTCTTATGCCTCTATATAAATATAGAGCTTATGAATGAAAGGTTGAGCAGAATTAGGGTAATACCCCTCTGCCTTATTGCCCCCTTGTTCCCCTTACTGTTCACGCAAGCAAACACACCTCTATCCTCTCTCTTGCCCTAGCTGTGATGCCCCCCAGGGTTAGCCCTGGCCGACCCCTCTCCGGTCCGTGCGCATGACAATTGACAATCACTAGTCACTTATATGCTTCTCAGCTTTCCCTCCACAAAAGTTTGACCTTCTTTGTAGTTGCTCTGTCTAAGCACCAAATACCTAGTTTTTCCTAGAGGAGAAAAATAAAGGGAGGAGCAGACAATAGACATCCTAACTCCAAAACATACTAAAACTGAACATCTAATCTGGCATGCGAGAGTTGGACAAATCGCTCGTCTGTTCATCAACCACTATGAGCTAGCAAATGTCCAAAATACCAGCAAGGATGCTTGGGCATTCACTTGTTCGTGTTATAGCTGATACTGGCAACGTTCGTTCACCCGTAAGCTTGATTGACCAGGTGGGTGCTTGGCTTACTAGGGTTGTAAGAACATGTATTGGACCCTAGGAGAGTTGAGTCACTATCCTTATTCCAGTTAGCTCAGCAGCCTTACTAAGTTGGTTGTGGACTTATGACTAAACAATCAACGATTGCTTTTCTGACCAGCATGGCAAAGGAAACATTTCTGTGTATTTAGTGATATTGGGGCTAATAATCTACAAACTATAAAGAAGAACTGTTACATACTTTTGAATTTTTTTCCCTAAACATTTGCTGGTAAGAGCTATGTGTTTGATCGACTGTTTCACATTTGAATCCAGTCAGTAATGTTAAAACCCAAAGTTAAACGTACTCCAGGGAAAAGGGGGGCCAAAGTCAACGAAAAGATGAAAGTTGCAGATAAAGAAATCATAATTTTCAGTATTTTTTCAGGTGAGACTGTTGAATCTGCAGACACCACCAAACAGACTAGGATTGATGTCTCCGTCAAGCAAGTACTACTAGCACATTGGACATTAACAATGACTCACTCAAGTAAGCACACAAACTAACAGCGAGTTGTTGAATTGAATGCATACCTTCGAGAGCAACGCACACAAAGCAGGTTGTTGTTGCCGCCTGTGATCCTCCACTGTGATCGGCAAGTCCACGGCCACACGGCCACTGCCACTCACCATCTCCAGCTCAGCGGCCGCGGCGCTGACCGCCTTCCTCTCCGCACTCCCCAAATCCATGTAGAACACTAGCCCCACAAAGAAGGCATAGAAGAGCACGAGCCCAACAGCCTGCCAGAGGAAGATCTCAGCGCTGAGGTAGACGTAGAACAGCCCCGACGCAGCGACGAGGTAGAAGAAGACGTCGCGCGCGAAGGAGGCCGGCGGGACGGCGAAGGGCGCGGCGATGAGCGCGACGGCGCCGACGACGAAGGCGGAGACGAACGCTCCCGCGGAGAGAATGGCGGCGAGCCCGGCCCTGGGCATCCCCCGGGGCCCCCCGAGCGCCGCGGCGGAGGCGAACGCGTCGGGCGCGCCGTTGCCGAGCGCCAGCAGCGTGACGGCGGCCATGGACGGCGAGAGCCGCAGGCGCGCGGCGAGGCGGGACACAGCCGGGGTGAAGCGCGCCGAGGCCGCGGCGGCGAGGAGGCGGAAGTGGAGGAGGAGGAGCAGCGCGAGCAGCGGGAGGGAGAATCGCGCGTCGCCCCGGAGCAGGCACGAGTGGATCGCGGCGTAGTCGAGGAGCGCCGGCGGGTGCGCCAGCGCGGAGGAGATGGCGCAGGTGGCGGAGGTGGACCCCCCCGGGGTGGCCATGCCATGCGCCGATGCGGAATGCCGCGCGCGTGGGGGGAGGGTCAAATGCGTGCGGGGAGTGCGGCGGCGATTGAGAGGCGAGGGAATCTGGGGAGGGAGGAGGTGAAGATGGCAGCCAGCCAGCCCGAGCCCGACAGCGAGTGGGAGCGGCACGGACGCCGACGCGAATAGGCCGAACGCAGCCCACGAGCGGAGTGGACGGCTGCCGACCTCGGCGGTGGTGGTGGGTCCCGCGCAGGTACAAGCGCAACATGGTTTGTGGGGCCCGTTAGTTTGACGCGGAAACTGGAACGGTCCGGTCTGGCCCAAGAGCAGCAGGCTGCGCCCGTTCGGTTTGCAACTTGGGCCCTTTTTTTGAAACTAACTTGGGCCCCTTTTCTTAATGCAACTTGGGCCCTTTTGGGCAGAGTGTAAAACGTCCTGAGTCTGCTGCGCCCGTTCGGTTTGGGCCACAATGCTGCCCTGGTCGTGTCCGAGTTTTGTTTACAGTATTTATTGTCTAGGATATGCACGTGCGCCGACAGTTTAGTTCGGTTTCTTCGGTTTTTTATCAGAAACTTCGGTTTCTGAAATCCTCTGGCCGATCGGTTTGTCACGGCACAAGGAACCAACAAGTTCAGCGCTGGTTTTTTTCAGTTCAGTTTTTGGTTCAAACCATGCAAGCACAACACAAAGAAGAGAGAAGAAGCACGTCACTCTATCGCTCGCATATGTGCCGCCGGCCATGGTCCCGCAGCCTCGCTGCCACCATAGAGGCGCAGAGGGGGGCCACCATTGACCGTACCCCCATGCCGCGCAGAGGAGTGTGTCATCGTGCGCCCTCGCATTTCCCTGCAGTAGGTAAGCAATGACCGCAAAGGAAGAGAAGCGTGTCGCCCCGTTGTTGAACTGAATTGTTGTTTGGGTCTCAATTAGATGGATCAAAGGTGAATTGGTGTTGAACTAAGAGGTATCTAAACATTGGCTAGGGTGGTTGGGGTTAGGGTTCATGGGTTTACAGAAATAAATATTCATAAATATTTATCGGACAATGTGGTGTTCCTACTCCACATGTGCATTCCTAAAGGGGTGACTTTTCTGGATTGGGGTCTCAATGTTCCCGTGGACGATCCGGGTTCCTTTGGACACTCCCCAAGGACATCAGACAGTTTAGGGGAACATTACGAGTGTGCACTTAAGTTGTGTTGGCTCTAAGTGATCCCACAAACAGTCCGATGTTCCTCCGTGCGATCTATGAGAGCATCGACAAAACCTATGCGAATGGTTTGTTCTTTGTGTTCTTGAGCTTTGGTCTAGGGTTTGCGGGTGGTGTTCCCTAGGGATGTGTGCTTATCATCTAGGAGTGTGTGGGTGAGGTGTTAGGGTTGTGCAACCTAGTTTTTGTCCTTTCATATAGAGGATGGTACTAGTGATTAAGAAATTGAATATACTCTTGAGCCGATGACGCCTAGCTTTGGCTTCGATCTCCTTTTCTTTTTTCTTTTCTTTCTCTTGCTTCTCTCTCTAGTTCTTGTTTTCTCCTCCTTGTAGAGAGAGGGGGAGAGGGATGAGAGTGAAGAGATGGGAGGAGGGATGATCTAAACCAGTCACCTTGAAGACTTCACTTCGGGCTAACAGGTGGACCTAAGAGGGAGAAAAGGAGGACAACTCATTCTAACTGATTCTGCTGAATAAAAGTTCTAGCAGACGATCCGTCAGAACATCATACGGTTCAGGAGAACATGAATTCTGGGAACTTTGGATTTAAGATGGAGAAATGGAAACTGGGGTCTTAATACAACTAATAAGGATTGTAGGAACCACTTGTGCATCTAACTGTTATTGAAGTAGAAACAGATATAGTGACCATTTTCATACACCAATCTAATTAACGCTTGTACATAATAAGCTATAAAAAAAGTTAACATTAGAGCCCGTTTAATAGAGCTCCACGTACTCCAATTTTTGTTGGTGAAATTTGATTTTATATGAGAAGTGATTCTATGATTGAATAACGTTTCTCTCTGATTCTCTAGGATAAACTCTATATACGCAGTGACTCTATGCACATAGAGTAAATGAGGAGAAGTTAAGTTCTTTCACTTCCCAACCCTCTAGTTCATTTCGGATAATTAATCACTTTACGAAATCAGCATAGAATCACTTCTCAGCAAGTAACCAGCTATTTGACGGAGCTCTTCATGGATTCAGACCAAGAGTGAAAGCTCTGCCAAACAGACCCTTATACACTGCCTAGTTTCAGACATCATTGCTTAACATAATTTTTTCGGGTACCATGAACTTATGGATCGGAGAGAGACAAAAAAAAAAAAATCTTGTTTGCCTTGCCCTTGCCCTTGCGTGCGAGGTCGGAACTCGGAAGAAGCAACTTGCGTCCTATAACCTCTCCTCTCCTCATCAGTCATCATCTCCAATGGAACACATCATTCTTTGCCTCCTGCCTTTTGCTTGCTAATCGACGCCATCATTCCAAACTTAATTGACGGGGTCGATCACAAGACAAGACACGCGCGCGCGCGCTGGCCGCAAACCACAAGATAATGGAGCACGCAATGCATGCGGCCACCAGCAAAAAGTGCCTTTTATTAGGAATGAAAATGAAGATCCGGCAGGTGAAGCAGCCAGAATCGATAGCAGGAGGATCGAGGGAGACCAGAGTGGATTACCAACCGATTAGGATTACTACACGTACCCTCCAGCACTAATAAACCATAATGAAGACTAGAGTACCTATTCTTTTCTTTTCCGTTTCGTTTCTTTCTTTCTCTCTTTTTCAAAAGAAAAGAGAAGAGCAGACTAGTTGATCTCTACTCCTACCTAGCCTCGCAGTGCCGGCACGGCCGCATTCATAGCTCACCCATGCCACTGATGGTGAAACGAAAGAAAAAGAGTCGTTGTCCACTGCTTGCGCAAAAGGCAAAGGCACTGACCACGACGACGACCACCGTGGCTCGCTGGCTCAGCAATTCTGAGTTTGGTTACAGTCAAATTAATTTAAGTTTGACTGATTTTGTTGAAAAAAATAGCATCAATATTTAAGAGTCCAAATAAATATATAAACATATTTATATAATAATGTTTATTTAGTACTATAAACATAACTACACATATAGTCAGACTTAAAAGATAGTTTGAGTAGGTACTATTTTAGAACTGTATATTTTTTGTATGCACGGAGCATTTAAAAAAAAGCATATTTCAAATGTACTGATCCATTGTTTTCAATAGACTGGTTCAACACGTTACACGAAAATCGTCTACTAGTCAGCCCGAAACGTTGAACCATGCATTTCCCATAGATTGTACTCCGTAATATAAACAAAATATTGGTGTACCAAGTTTTGAGAACGTTGACATATACGACGATGCTCTCTGGCCTGGGTCGTCTGGACCGACGCCAACAGGCATGCAAGTGCAGCGTCTCAAACTCTCATCTCTAAAGTGTCACACTTCCGTTTCCTTCGTCAGTTTAAGTATGTTTGTTTTTGTTATTACTGCGCCTGTATTCAGAGGTGGAACCAAAAGAAAGACTTAGAGGGTGCCGAGACGAAGATAAGGCATGGAGATAAAACACTCAACAGCTCCTTCACTTAGAAATAACTAGAAAAATTCCCCGCGCGTGCTGCGGCTATCAAGAGAAAATACAGATAAATTTGGTTAGCTGCTAACTCCATTATGGAAGTGGAATAGAGGAGATGGAAGGATACGAGAGTTTGATGCTGGACGGAGTCATCATGGAGAAGGTGCAGGGTGAAAATTTGTAATCATGGCTTGAACGCATAATTGAATTGGTGGCTTGGTAAATTAAAGGAATCAAGTGGAGAACAATATGGTGCCTCTTGATGGCTTGGCAGCAAATGCAATTTAGTGTTTGAAGTTACTTGTAAAGGGGCTCACGAGTGCAATTTAGTATTTGTACTTAGTGACTTGGTGGTGGGGCTCAGGTGATGACGTGACCTCACAAAATCTCAAAGAAATAGGTAGTAAAGTTTTGCTTTATAAGAGTATAAGATAAGATTATCGCCTCAATGGCTGCAACAGGTGTATTCAAGAAAATTTCAGGCGTGAGGGGGGGGGGGCATGGCCCTGCTAGCACCCCCCTAGTTCCGCCACTGCCTGTATTAAACGCTTTACCTATTTGAGTGTTTCACATGTACTACCTCCGTTCAAAAAAAACTGTAATCCTACCATTCAAATTTTGTCTAACAAAAGATACATCAGCATGTTAAGCTTGTTGGTTTAATAAGCCCAAATCAGCCAAACCAATGTTGTTTTCCTCTCACAAAAACCAAAGACCAACCAAATTTCAAACCAAAGACACATGCACCAACCAAATGAATGTGCCCACTAAAGTACCATGTCAACTAGTGGGACCCACACTGAGTAAAACAGTCTTTCACTCATTTCGTTTGGCCTTAAAACTGCTGCACGCAGACTAAGGCCCTGTTTGGTTCTCGCTATTAAAGTTTAGTCTCTATCACATCGGATGTTTGTACACTAATTTGGAGTATTAAATATGCACTAGGTACAAAAACTAATTGCACAGATTGTGACTAATTTGCGAGACGAATCTATTAAACCTAATTAGTGCATGATTTGATAATATGGTGCTACAGAAAACATGCGTTAATGATGGATTCATTAGGTTTAATAGATTTTTCTCACAAATTAGTCATGCCTTCTGTAATTAGTTTTATAATTAGCTTATGTCTAGTTCTACTAATTAGTACTCGATATCTGATGTGACAAAGAGTAAACTTTAATCTCTGAATTCAAACACTCTAATAAAATCGGACACAGGCCTCTCGTCCACTCATATTCCTTGTCTTCCATAACACTCCCGTACAAGCTCCTTCTTCAGCGAGCTGCTGTGTTGGATGGAAGTGACTATATAGGTGTATTATATGGTAATTTAGCATCGTTTCTTGGTATCCATCCTCGGTCCTATAATTGCAGTTTTTATAGGACGAAGGGAGTATAGTTTAATTTCTCAACTTATTCAAATGTAATTTAGTTGCTTCTTGTTGACTCTTACTCTTAGCGTCCCTATGTCGAGGGTAAAAGGCGTTTTCATCTACGTACAACTTGAAACCGTTATATGATACGGAATAGACGGCAGTGGCACCAAAGAAATGAAAAATTTATGAGATGGCAAGTGAAGAAGGATTTTCTTTTCTAATGACAAATAAGGCTGGTGAACATTTTACAGTGGCAAATAAGATATACTCCATCCGTTCTAAATTATAAGTCGCTTTGACTTTATCCATTTTGATATGTATCTAGTCATATGTTATATCTAGATACTCCCTTCGTCTCATTGAAAGTGTCTTTTTTTACTTTTAGACTTCTTGTTTAACCGTTTGTATTGTTTAAAAATTTTATACAAATAATAAAATAAATAAATTATTATTAAAGTATCTCTAATGATAAGATAAGTCATAACAAAATAAATAATATTTATATAAAATTTTTGAATTGTACGAACGATCAAACAAGAAATTTAAAAGTAAAAAACGATACTTTCAATGGGACAACAAAAAATACATGTAAAAAGAAAGTCAAAACAACTTATAATTTGGAGATTAACATTCTTGAATAATTTTTCGTATTATAGAGACTCGACGAGACGCGCGTCGTCAAGACTCAAGGCGGAGCCGATGATTACACGAGGTGCCAGCGTGCGTGGACGAGACGGCATCATGGTGTCATTTCGTTGCACTTGCACGTACGGGTATCGGTCCCGTTTCGTATCATCGTCGTCATCATATCATCAGCTATCAAATACAACGGCCGACCGACCGAACGAAAGCTCGGTGGCTTGTTTGCTTGGCTTGCGTACTAAGGCCCCGTTTAGTTCACTAAAAAACCAAAAAAATTTGCGCAGTAAGTGTCACATCAAATCTTGCGGCACATGTATGGACTAGTAAATGTAGACGAAAAAAAACTAATTGCACAGTTAAGTGAGAAATCGCGAGACGAAACTTTCAAATATAATTAGTCAATAATTAGACACTAATTACCAAATACAAACGAAAATGCTACAGTACCCGAAACCCAAAAATTTTCGGATCTAAACGCGCCCTAAGCACAAAACCTCAGACCACCACCGCCTTATCATTCCTTCCTTGCTTGCCTTCCTTTGTTACGGTGCAATCTTGATAGTTTGTTGACACACATCATTCGTTGCTTGCCTCCCCAAAGCAAAGAACTCCTATAACTAACTAAGGCCCGTTTAGTTTGAAAATTTTTAGCTTTTAAATATCTTTGTAGTACTTTCGTTTATATTTAACAAAAATTGTCCAATTATGGATTATTTAGGATTAAAAAGATTAGTCTCACGATTTCTCATTAACTATGTAATTAGTTTTTTTCCGTCTCACATCTAATCTCCATACATATGCCGTAAGATTCGATGTGACGGAGAATCTTGAAAAATTTTAGATTTTGGGTTGCATCTAAACGGGGCCTAACTAACTAACAAATCGATGCCGTCATTCCAAACTTGGCGCGGTATCACAAGTCACCAACGACAAATCACAACGACCAAAGGAAAGCAATGCAACTATACTCGCGAGACTAGCAACAGCACGTAGTGCCGTTAAGTTTCCGATTTGAATCGTTAGCTATTCTACTACGTTTTATAATCAACCAGCCACTAAAAGGAACTTTTCATGTGACTAGATTAACTATTGGTCAAATAGATTCCAAAATCACAGATGCTTTAATTATATTTTTAGATACCTATGGGGGTATGGCCCCCAAGACATGGGCCGCACCATCGGAGGTGGCCCGGCCCACAAGATCAAGGCGTGCACGGCGCTGCTCGGCGTGCACCGCAAGACATTGTATAGTACCAAATAGGATACTTTACTTATAACCCCCCTCCGTAGTATATAAGGAGAGAGCAGGGGTCCTCTACCGACATCATATATTCAATACAATACACCAAAGACACGGGGCGTAGGGTATTACGTCGATCGAACGGACCGAACTCATCTAAATCATTGTCTCTGCGCCTTGTCACCATCATGGCGGTTCGATTACGCGCATCCCCACCGATAAATCTACCATCGCGGATACCCCTCGGTGGGCGCCGAGCATATTCATCGACGGTTAAGCGCGCGCGGTAGAGGCGTCACGTTTGATCCATGGCGAGCGAGATGGATCTCAAATCAACAACGCGTTCTCGTCGTCAATCTCGTGGAGATCCATCCGGTCCACGACGACGATTCATCATTGCTACCCCAGCCACGCAACGGCAGATCCGATCTCGGAACCAACAACTCGCCGCCGATGCTCTCGTCGACCCTCGCCGTCGACTTCGTCGTCACCGCTTCGGTGATGACTTCGCCCGCCTTTCCCTCGGCGGCCTTCGCCGACATCTTTTCGCCGACATCCCTCGCCGACGACTTCGCCCGCCGCTACCCTCGGCCCGGCCTTCGGCCGCCATCATCCGCCGGCGTCTCTCGCCGTCGACTTCGTAAATCACCGCTTCGGCCGTCTCGCCGACATCCTTCGCCGGCGGCCCTCGCCGTTGTCTACGTCGTCATTACTCGGCGGCCCTCACCGACATCCCTCGTCATGCCGTGCAACTGCAAAGCAAAAATATCGCCGACCGGATAACGCCATACACACGGCGACGGACATTCTATCTAAAGCTAAGTCATGTTTTAATATTCTTCAATCTCCGTATATCGTCATAATGTTTTTCCAACTGCTTTCTCCATGTTTGCTCTCCAAATGATTTTACGAACCCCCAGAACAGTTCTGTTAATGCTCGGGCGCCTCGAGAGATGGTCCTCTCGGCTCCTCCCCTACACGTGCTACGGGCTCCAGCGCTTTCTGCGTTATGGGTGGTCGGCGGCGACTCCTTAGTCACCTGTTCCTCCTACACGTGCACAACGCTCCGCGCCGGCGTTATGGACTATGGGCTAGCTAGGGTGAAGACTCATTACACTACACACTAATCTGTTCGGGTGGTTTATATTAAACATAAATATATTTTCACGCCAACTAATTGCCGAATCGCATACACCGTTTCATCACCATTGCTGTTTTTTCTCCTGACTTTCTTTATTTGTACATCGTGTACTACCCGTTCTACATATTTGTATTGCAAGATCGTCGTCTAGGTGATCGGACCACCCAGGTGCTCGAACTTCTCCACCGATCAAGCTGGTCGGATCGCTTGGTTCATGGACTCCGTCGCCGACCGATTGATCGGATGCTCGCGGTCGCTTCTACTCAATGTTCGCCGTCGTCACGATCAATCGGCCGAATGTTCGTCGCTTTCGTGCTTCATCGCCATGATTCGTCGGTTACTCCTCGCCCTCGGATTCTTCATGCTCGAGGACTAAGTGGGCACACTTCACCGCACAGGGCGTCGTCATCGGCTCGTCCGGTGCTCGAACCTCGCCGCCTATGCACGGGGACTCCTCGGTGCTTCGGACCTCGCCACCTCGCGCAAGGACTCCTCGGTGCTCGGACATCGCCGCCCCTCGCGGGGACTCCTCGGTGCTCGAACCTCGCCGCCCTCTGTTGGTACTCCTCGCTCCTCGGTGCTCGGTCATCGTCGGCGGCCAGGGACTCCTCGCTCCTCGGTGCTCGGTCGCCGCCCAATGACGCTGGGACTCCTCGCTCCCTCTGTGCTCGGACCTCGCCGCCTACTGGCTGGGTACTCCTCGCTCCTCGGTGCTCGGTCGCCGCTAGCGGCCGGACTCCCTCGCTCCTCGGTGCTCGGTCATCCGCTAGCGACGCTGGGACTCCTCGCTCCCCAGTGCTTTCGGACATCACCGCTTATGCTGGGGACTCCTTGCTCCTCGGTGCTTTCGGTCGCCGCGCCAAATGATGCAGGGACTCTCGCTCCCTCGGTGCTCGGTCATCGCCACGGCAGCGGGGGCTCCTCGCTCCTCGGTGCTTGGTCATCGCCAGCGACGTCGGGGACTCCTCGGTGCTCGGACATCACCGCCTACACCGGGGACTCCTCGCTCCTCGGTGCTCGGTCATCGACAACAACGCAGGGACTCCTCGGTGCTCGGTCATCGCCAATGGCCTTGAGGACTCCCTTCTTCTCGGATCTTGCTACGTCTCGTCGGTGTGCTATCAAGTCGCTCCATCTTTATTCGGATTAGGGTGCTAATCTTGGGCGGCCGTCTGCAGAATCTTGATCGCGCATGTCGAATTTACGTTAGCAAGCTTTCAAACTTTTTTTTCTTTGACCTGCTACAAGATTCATTCTTCATCTTCCAGTGAGCTCGGGGACTAAGTGGGCATACTTCACCTTGCGGTGAATGTGCTTGTTCTCATCTCGAGGCTACGCTGGGGGGTGGTTGTTGCTTTCTACCGGTCTTCTACTTTATGACCACAGCACCACATGGTGCGTCATCTACCTGTCGAGCTCGGGGACTAACTGCGGGGTATGGCCCCCCAAGACATGGGCCGCACCATCGGAGGTGGCCCGCCCACAAGATCAAAGGCGTGCATTGCTGCTGCTCGTGCACACGCAAGACATTGTATAGTACCAAATAGGATACTTTACTTGTAACCCTGCCCCTCCGGAGTATATAAGGAGGCGGGGTCCTCTACTAAACACCATGTATTCAATACAATACACCAAAGACACGGGGCGTAGGGTATTACGTCGATCGATTGATCCAACTTTTATCTAAATCGGCATCTCTGCTACTTGTGTCACCATCTCGTTCCCCGATTACGCGCATCTCCACCGATAAATCTACCATCGGGATACCCCTCGGTGGACTGCCGAGCATATTCTGTCGACAATACCTGGTTACACCACGTTCTAAAAAAAACCACTATATTATTTTAACATGACTTGCTAGATTTAATTGGGTGTTTTGTGCAGCTCCTCTAGCGACTCTATGTGCGCCTGAACTAAGCGGTTCCTCACAGCTCCACTTAGCTAGTTAAGTCATGCGGGAACACGCTAAGAGATGCCCACATGAAGATAGCAACAGGAGCCAAAAGTATCACAGCTCTCCCCACTGGTGGGCCCAGGCGTGGTTATACACCTTATTCGCTTGAATATGGTATAATATTTTCTCCATAACTAATTAAACTTTAGTTAACTTATCAACCACGAAACTATCAGATCGAACAGCAGTCCGTAGCGGATTTGCCCTGTGAACACGTTGGCGCGGGCAGCGTGAGGGCATGGCGGGGTGGAGGAGGAAGTGGACAACGAGAGGAGGTGGGCCCGAGGGCAACGGAGGAAGATGATAATAGAGGGAAGCATAACCGTGATCATTAACTGCCGTAAGGAAAATGACAGCGCAGCCATTATTACTACCAAATGATTTCCAATCACAGATTAAAACCCATTATTTTTATTATTATTGTACATAACATAACAAAGCAAAGCAAAGCAGCAACCGATTCGCTCGCCCCACTTCCAATCGCCGTCTCGTAAATCCGGGCGGCGCCCACCTCCACCGCCTCCGCCCTCTCTCCTCTACTTCCCCACCGCAGGCCGCACCGCACCGCACCGCTCTCCTCGGACCACCCACTGGGCACGCCAGTTGCCGACGCGCCAGGCAGGGGCGGAGGGGCCCGTCCAGGGCGAGAGAAATCCGCCTCGTCCCCTCCTGCCGCGCGGGATTTCAGTTCCGGCCGCTTCATCCCCGGACCCGGAGGCAGGCAGGGAGGCACGCGGCGGCAATGCTGCTAGGCTCGCCCGTGAAGCGCCTGCTGCGGCGGGCGGCCAAGGGGCGGCTGGAGAAGGCCGAGCTGGCGGGGCTGGCCGCGGCGACGGCCGCCGCGCTGCTGCTGCTCCTCCTCTGCGCCGCCTCGCTCCGCTGCTCGGCCGCCGCGCTGGTGGCCGCGCACGGGAGGTTCTGGGCCGGCGGGGTCTCCATCGCGGCAGCGGCGGCGGCGGAGGCGGATGCGGCGGTGGATGTGGACAAGCGGCCCGTCTCCGCGCCGGCTACTGCATCGGCGGGGAGTGGTGGCGACGAGGAGGAGGAGTGCGACCTGTTCGACGGGGAGTGGGTCTGGGCCGGCGCCGGCGCCGGCGGGTACCCGCTCTACGACTCCAGGGACTGCCCGTTCCTCGACGTCGGCTTCCGCTGCGCCGAGAACGGCCGCCCCGACGCGTCCTACACCAAGTGGCGCTGGCAGCCGTCGCGCTGCCATCTGCCCAGGTTCGTTGCGTTGCTTCGATCTGCTGCTATCTTCTTCTTCCTTGCTTCAGTCGTTCCATGTCCGCCATCTCCAGGATCCGGAGATTGGTTTGCTAAGCTTGTCAGAGCGGAAGAAGCGTGCGTGGGCATACTACTATCTCCGTGCATTTTTTTTTGTTGAATCTTGAACCAGTCTAAATTTGGTGCTGCTACTTCAGACTTTCAACGTCCGTGCAGTGTTTGTTCAATCTTGAGCTAGTCTAAATTTGACACTGCTACTTCAGACTTTCAACGTCTAAGAAAAAAAATCGTAGACAAGGCCACAAGGTCACTCTCTTTCAACGTCTAAGAAAAAAAAAACTAGACAAGGACTCTCCACATGAGATGTGGTTATGTGGGTCAGTCGATGCGCGTTGCGAAACTTAAATTAGATCATTGGAGTATATATAATATACGACGAACTGAACCATCACCTCACCTTGGGACTACCTAGTAAGATTGGAAACCCGATGCCCTTTGCCTGCCACTCAGTCTAACAAATATGGTTAGTCCTAGGAATGTGGGAAGAAATATAATGCAGCGTGTCATGCTGTTTCCAACTTGCAACCCGTGGTTGGAGGTGGTCTCTTCATGCTATTTCTTGACCCATCATTGTTCCGTATAAAGCATTTCAGTGGACTTGTGATTATGTTCAGTTGCCTTTGTTGGCACAACAGTTTGTTGCTTATGTACCTTGGTTCTGAAATGAACCCAAAATCTAATGCCACCTTCACAACTGCACTATATTCACAAGCTAACAATAAGTATTGATGGTGTTTGTTGCATGGTGCTACCAACAGTGCTGGAGATGTTGACTCATCTGTCTCCAGGAATAGTTAACTCGCAACGGATAATACCACTTTTTGCATCTGCCACCCTTAATTGGGCATGAGCATGCCTTCAGTGTGTACTGCTGATTGTGACATTTAGTTGGATTGTTTTGCATGTTTAGGATGTTCTGAAACTGAAAGATTATACTTACTGATTGTGATAGAGAATTTAAAGTGGAACTACAGTAATCTTGGTGGGCAATTTACAGCATTTTCAGAAGAATAGCTTCCTATCATCAATTTATTTCTAGTACAAGCAGGTTCATGGTTTTGTGGCCTTGTAAATCACCTCAATCTCTGATTCTCTAGGGTTTGTGGTTCATAACTGAAGAACAATCCGGAAGATCTGCATTACCACTCTAGCATAATCGATATTCTTTTTTCTCTGACTTGGACATATTCTTTCTTTGATTTGTTAGATTTGATGCCAGAAGCATGCTGGAGAAGCTCTGAAACAAAAGAGTAGTTTTGTTGGTGATTCAATTGGAAGGAACCAATGGGAGTCTCTACTTTGTATGCTCTCTAGTGCTGTTCATAACAAGAGCTCTATCTATGAAGTTAATGGAGTCCCATCACAAAGCACATGGGTTTCTTGATCTTCAACTTTAGAGACTACAATTGCACTGTGGAATACTACAGATCCCTTTTATAGTCCTTCAAGGCCGTCCACCAGCAGGAGCCCTGAGATTGTTAGGTACACTATTCGAGTGGATGCAATGGATTGGATGTCTGACCGGGTAAGTGGAAGGATGCTGATGTATTGATCTTCAACACTGGGCATTGGTGGAACAATGAGAAAACAATCAGGGGTAAGCATAACTTTGTATCACACTGATTTTTTGCATTCAGCTAGTTCTCATGTCAGAAATAGCTATATGTTTTCAAGATTTTTTGCAATATTGTTTTGATTAGTTGAAATGTGACACCATGTTTAAGAGATTCACCTTTCAACTTTTGTTTCCTACAAGATTCAGTGTCTAGTTATCCACATCATCTGGCGATGACATATTCATGCATATACTCTTGGAGAAGATTATATCCTGAAATTACTAAGAATATGGCATGCTGGGATGGTATTACGATTTTCTGATCACCACACTACCACAGTTGAATCTTATGCCCATTTGAAGCTAGGTTTGCTGACTTGCTGTTTTGTTCTTTTTATCAGGGGTGCCTACTTTCAAGTAGGCGATGAGGAATCAAAATAAGGGCATGACTGTTGCATATGCTTACAGAAGGTCGATACAGACATTGTCCGATTGGCTTCACAAAGAAGTTAACACAAGCAAGACTCATGTCATCTACCGTACATATGCTCCTGTGCATTTCAGGTCTGTGTAATCACCTACTTACACTTACAAATGATCCTCCCCTCATCTGGTTGTTTTTATAATTGTTTGACAATGTTTGAGATCATTTATATATGTTCTGAACTTAATCATCTTATTGCAAAAAGTGATTGAAGCCTTGAACAGTGCATGCCTTTATTTCTTCGCTCTATTGAAAAATCCATGGATGTACATGAGTAAGATATGCTTTTAGTGATATGTTACATTGCCTCTTTAACCAGAGCAATCTGTATATGGTCTGCAGAGGTGGTGACTGGAAGACTGGTGGGAGCTGTCACTTAGAAACTCTTCCAGACGTGATGCCAGTGAAGTCCCTGGATGAATGGGCTGACTTGCTTCAACCTGTGGATGATTTTCTAGGGAGCAATCTCAGATCCAAGTTGGCTGGTTTAGACCTGCTTAATGTGACGAGAATGACAGCTCAGAGAAAAGGCGGTCACCTCTCAGTATACCTGAGCCCTTCAGGACCTGTGCCCGCTACAAACAGGATTGCAGCCACTGGTGCCTTCCTGGAGTCCCTGATACCTGGAATGAGCTTCTCTACGCCCTTGTCATGATGAGGCATAAGAAGATGGGTCAGAATGCTTCCTTGCTGGCACTAGGACACTGAACACTGAAGAGGAGATGTCTTCAGCTGATTATCATGACAAAACAAGCTTCATAGTCATCCTGGGCGATGAGTCAATGATAGCTGCTGTTTCACATACCAATTAGGATAGGATGCCAGGTGGCGAAACACATTTTTGGATCATGGGTGTTGTTTGCAGGAAGTTGCATACCGCCCTGCTGTGCTGTGTTTGCATATGGTGAGGTTAGTGAATAGTTGAGCTAGAGGTCAATGGTAGTATAGCTTTCTGTGGTGAAGGCAACTTGTGGCTCATCGAGCGGTTATTGGAATTAGCAGTGGTGTACGTAGGTAGGGTCACTACAACGTATGATGTAAATATATGTAGCTGCGAAAGTGGGGTGGTTTTAACTGAAGCTCACTGCAGTTACGAGGTGCATGTGCATGTGATTCAAGAATTTCTAAGCTGTACGGAGTACAATTGTTGCTCAACGGCTCGACTTCCATGCTCGTGGTTTCATTTTGTGCGTGCCTGATGACTTACATTTCAGTCCGTCAATGAACTGTCAATTGAAGTTGTCATGTTTAGCTGAAACTCGGTAGCAGAATTGGTAACTATATGGAGAAAAGCAATACAGAAAACAGAACTAAGCAGGATAAGAGCCATGATGAATAATTTGTTGCAAAATCATAGTTTGCAATGCACAATTACATAGAGCACCAGATTGATGGTCACAATCACATTGATGCAGGATCGCTTCGTGCTGTCAGTCTGTTGGCACTACACAGGAGCTCAGCGATGCCAATATCAAAATATCAGCGACGAATCGCACCCCCACCCCACCCCCACCCACCCAACACAGAGAGAGAGTATAATATCAATACTTTCAGAACACCTAAGTACTTAGCATTGTAGAAGATAAATGTGTACTGAGTTTGGTATTCCAGTATCATCGTTACATACCAAACAATCAGTAATGCATCCACTTTGGGTTTGCTGCTAAATCTCTTGAACCAGATGCATGGAATTACAAGCAGCAAATGCTCCGTCTTGTTAAACATCTTATAAAAATTCGTCTTTTTCGATGAACGAATGTGATTTCTCTCTCACAACAAATCAATAACAATACTTTCATGCCATGGTTTATCAACTTAAGCAAATAGGGCTGTTAACCAACGAAGGATCAGGACGTTTAGATGATCTGATTTTACCCCTGGGCATCATTATGCAAGAAAATGCAAACCTTCTGTGGTAGCCATTAATTCGCAAATTATTTTCTGCTATAACATAACTAGGACTGAAAACAAGATAGCTTTACCTGGGGCTAAATTCGAAACTGAAAAAACAAGATAACATTTCTCTAGAGGATTTCATCAAACAAAGAGGACCAGGAAGCTGAACTAGAGCATGAAACAGACAAAGCACTCCGGCCAAATTACATGTCACCAAAAGATGTATTGGCACAGAAGATCTGAAATAATGCTCATTTCTTTACTAATAATGCTAATTTCTTTTACTTTCTCAGAAAATGATACTTTTTAGGCGGGGACCTCACATGGTGCTGATATTCGTCTCTTGAAAAAATTGATATTAGCAAGGACGTAGTGGAAGCCTCAAGTGACAAATTCTTCTCATCAATTTTGAAAAAGTAAGCCCCCGCTTTGATTATGTCACCTCTACGCAACAGTCTCCTAACTAGAGCATTTAGCAAGCGTGAGTTCGGAGCACAACCACTATTTTCCATTGCTGAAAACAGATTGTCGAACTCTTCTGGCAACCCTTCTTTTACAAGGTTTTCCATAATTATGCGATATGTCACGATATTTGGAGCTAAACCATGAGCAGAGATAGCAGTGAACAAATTCATTGCATCTTCCTTTCTGCCACTTTTGAGCAAAGAATTGATCATAATATTGAAAGTAATCATGTCAAGTTGAAAATCCTTAGAACAGACGGTTGAGTGGAAGTTAAAAGAGAGAGAGAGAGAGTTGAGTGGACGGTGGTCTGTGACGGCTCTAGTATTGCGTGCCCGTGCTCGGTGCTCTGCATTATTCCCCACCTCCCTTTCCAGCGCACCCAGCCCATCAACCAAACGCACGCACGCGCGCGCCACCGCAGCTCCCCTGCGCTGCGCAATGGACGCCGTAGCGTTCCCGCCGCCGCCCGCGCCGTTCCTCGACGAGGACCTTGACTTCCAGCGACTTCACCTTCGCCTCCGCGCCCGCCGCGCCGCAGCCGCAGCTGCCGCCGCCGCCTTCGCGGCCTTCGACGACGACTGGGGCGACTTCGTGGCGAGCGGGCTCAGATCCGACGCGGTCGCCTCGGCGCCGCCGACGGCCGCGCCCGCCGCAGCAGCTCCCTCCTCCTCGTCGTCCTGGGCGAAGCCGCGGGGCCTGCTGCCCTCTCTCCCTGACTGCGCTGCCGCCGACGACGGCGGCCAGGAGGAGGAGGAAGGGCCCGCCGGGCCGCCGCCCACGGCCACGGCGCCCCAGCGCGCCCTGTCCTTCCCCTCCAACGGGTCCGAGCCCGCGGATCTGAAGGACCTCATCGCTGGCCTCTACGGATCTCAGCCGCCACCCGTCGCCGACGCGGTCCTGGACCCGCAAGTGGAGGCGGAGGATGACGAAGGGTTCGGAGACGATGATTGGGAATTCACGGCGGCGACGGCGGAACCTGTCGATCAGGATGGAGACGGACCTGGGCATGCGGACGGAATTGGTAAGATTGAGGTGAGCCTGCCCGCGCACTGTGACGCATTTCCTGATCCTCTTCGTCTTTGATTTTAGTGCCGTTGCCAAATTGTCGTGAGATTGAGATGTTTGGGCTTTGGAGGAGTGACATCGACTCTATCCAAATCCAGTATGAAATGATTGTTTCAAACTCCCAGGACTGTTTGGGGGTGGCCACTGGCCGGCGTGATGGATTGATAGTGATAACATGTGACACTTACGGAATGCAAGATATGGGTGGTGTAAAATGAAGGGTGGGCTACTGGGCTGAGATGTGCAATCTTATTGCTGGGAGATGGAAGGATTGTTGATTCCTTGCGAACTTTAAGCTAGACAGCCAAAGCTGTCTTGCTTTACAAAATCCCTGAGCTAGACTTGTTGCTATTGCAACATTAGGATGCCTCTAATAAACGGAAATTAGATTACATTGTTGAAGTAGAACTATTTTGCAGGTCTTTGTTTTGCCTATTTGTGCACATGGGAAAGGTGAATATCTGAGCGATGTTTTCATATCTTTCAGGATATAACAAAATCATTGAGCACTGACCAGGAAGACTGGTCATCGTTTACCAGTGTTGATGACAAATTGAACCATGTTCATCAAACAACCGATGGTCTTGGGGCCTTATGAGTCCACTGGAGAATCTGTGAAGGCCTCCACTTATTAGCCAGCTAATAATTCAGCCATACTGAACCTGTACAAAAAAAGCAAGCAGGCTGACACTAATCACATTGCTCAAAGCTCTGCAGAAAGTGTCCAGAGTTCATCTGATCTGTTTTCTAATAATGAAATGGTGAGCATTCATTGTATCTAAGTTTTCCACTGACACAACTTATTTCATATTCTTTTGATGTACACTAATGATCAGTGATCAGAACTCTTCATTTGAAACAGATGACAACCATTCCAGTAGGTCAACAAGTGATTGCATTTTGATTGAATTCTACCATAGACTGAGAGAAGAGTCCTTGACAGCAATATCTCGGCACATGAAGGATCTTAGGGTCAGTGATTACATTGCATTTATGAAAGGTCATTATTTGTGTATTTTGTTGCTTCATACTTTTCTAACTAAGGATATGCATCCAGGAAGCACAAAAGGAATCTACATTCTCTGATGAAAACAACAAAGCAACTGCAATCGGAAGGGATATTCAGGTGTGTTCCTGATCATTTATCTATAAATGAGATTTTTCTTGTGAATATATTGAAGGATTGCCTTGACCATAACTTTTTTTTGGGGGTGTATTCTTATGTTCGTGTGCATCAACTCGAGAACCGGTAATCATTATTATTAATCCATTTTCCACCAATCTCCAGGAAATATACGACAAACTAAAAGATTCTTTGCTGCCCAAAGGCTTTTTCACAGAGGAACAGCCTCGAAAGGATGTATATATCACAGAACTCCTTAACTGTATCAAAGAGGAACATCTGAAGGATTTGGAACAAGAATATTGTTTAGCAGAAAAGATAGAACGGGTATGTATCATACTATCATCGTCTATGTTACGTAAGTTTCTGATCATTATAAGTATGTTGTATAGGAACTCTACCTACTGTTGGCAATCCAAAAATCACATATGAAATTTTCCTTGGAAATTTCTGAGTCCTGAATGGACTTCTTCCTTAATTTATAGTTTCAACTCAAGATCAATACACTCTTTTTTTTCCCTGAACCACTTTTTTTCCTCTGCTCAGTTTGACATCATTATTTTATGTTAATATTATTATAACTAATCCCTTCTGGTAAACTTACTCTAGAAAATTTTCTTGAATGTTTTCCTATTGTTTATAATCTAATCTGCATTATGTGCAGCCAATCTTGCAATACACCTTCTGTTTCTTGCTCACATGATTGATGTGATTTTGGATAATATATTGACCTGTCTGATACCAAATTTCAGGCATCGGAGGACACGGATGTTGCAGTTGAACTTTACAAGCTCAGTGTTTCCACCCTACATATACTGAAACTAGCATCCAAAGAGGAACAGGTTGATTATGTTGGTTCATGGTACAGTATGCTTCTGTCCTGTGCCCAAGAATTGCAGCATGGTGCGGCACTTTGGCAAGAATTTTATCATGCAAATGTCTGCGACAGAGTAGTTTCTGAAGGTACAAATATTCTGCACGATCAGAAAAGCTTTATCATTTGGGATCATTTATCTTCACAGATAGAAATCAACTATAAACTGCCATCTATGTTGGTTTTACAGGTGGTCACTACTTTATTGCTCTTGGGAGATATATAGAGTTGCACAGATTTTACATTATCCTTGCAGTGTTTCAAGCCTGGGTTCTTGCAGATCTTGGAATGTTGAGTAAAATGTTGTCTTCTTTGGACAGCTGCACTGATGCTTGGACTAGTGGTTTGGAAATGGCTCTTAAGATGGTCATTGACAGGAATCACATAGATGCATGTTTTGCTAAAGCTCTCATGGAGTCGATTAAGAATATTACAAAACTTGAAGTGCCCAATCTACAAAAATTATTCCCAACAACGAGATCCGCGATGTAGACTAAAGTCTCTTGCCAAGTAGTCTTCTTCCAGGTAAAACTCCCAAACTCATGCTACTGTTGCAAACAGAAATTTTCAGCTCTGAATATTCTTCTTCCATGATATCAACTAATTACTGTTGTCCCAATGCAGGATTGAATGTGGTCATGGGAATGGTGGTCACTATTTTGTTAAAGTTGCAAATCTGTGGGCAAACCGGATATCTCCTGATCCTCCTCTGCTGCCAAGCAACCGCCTCTTCAATGAACAACGCAGCAACACTTTCGCCAGTCATGCTGAATAACATGTCAAACCTCTGAGGCTGTGACCTACTCTGATGGAAGCATCAAATGCATTTTGTGTAAAACCCCCAAGTTGTCTTTCTACGTAGAGGGCTGTTTTGGAAGATAGAGATCCAAGGTGACTGTTCCTTTGCTGTTCATTCTTTGTACAAGTTGTAATTTACACCATTCTTTCCATAGTGCCAGATAATGGCACTAGTATAACAAATCAAAGGAATGTCAAGTAATCAAGTTTGAGTTGAACTTCTGGTATAATGTTGTACTAAAACCTTCTGATATGGTGCAAATGTACAATATCCAAGCTGAGAATCGGAATACGGAACATGGAAACTGTCACTCTTTTGCTAGGTTAAAGTGTTATCGGCTTTGCTGTGTTTTGTTGGATCAGCTAGTATTCCTCAGTTATGCATTGTGATTGTGTTATGTGTGTATCTAGTCGATGAGTTGCTCAGTCCACCGTTTTGACAATGGTCACCAGATCTATTTATTAGCTTTAAAAGATACGTTTCATTTTACACCATTCTTTTCAAAGAAGTGACGCATAATAACACTAGTGTAGCAAGCCAAAAAGAACGTTCAGTTTGGAACTGAACAACTTGTATAATGTTGTACTAAAAACATGTGACATGGTGCATTTTTTTAAATTATTATCAATGCTGAAAATTATTCATCAGCTATGCATTGTAGATTTAATCGATCAAGTTGCTCAGCCGAACTTTGTCTATGGTCACTTGTAAGAACAGATGACAGCCATGAGTGGAACCGCTAGAACAGATGACAGAGCCATGAGTGGAACCGCTAGAACTACATATATATATATAGAAAAATAGGATCCTGGATGTGGATCCACGAAGCATAGGATGGCAAACAGATCGAAATATTGATAACCTTTCTCTCAGTTAGATTGATCAGAAACAGAAATAACAAGCAGCAAGAGAGAGGATTAGCAAAAAAAACAGGCCAGATCAGCATTTGAAATGGCAACCTAACGAGGGAACAGTATGCTTGCATTATTCCATCTGCCCATTTAACTGTTACACCGCAGTTTAGCAAATTTCGAACTACATCACAATTGGAACTGGAAAAGCAAATCCTATGATGGCACCATAGGAAAACTGCTCATTTCTCAAGCGCTTATAGGATTATACATAGCCAATAAGTTTAGGCCCTAGTCAAAATAGGCAAAAACATGCCCTAGTAGACAAGCATAGGCTGATTGTCTAAACATCCAGCTCAATGATCTTCACAACAGATGAATCACCAACTTTCTGGCAAACAACGACACGGTCATGGGACTTGATCACACCTGAGGCTTTGCCATGGTCTAAACAACCTTCAACACAGACTCATTTGTAGCGCTGGTAGATTCAGCCTGAAAGATACAATGGAGATTGATTAATACCAAGTCACCAGACAGTCATTTGTTAGTTCAGTCAGGTATCAATCAGTTTGCTCCCACCCAACTTGAAATAGACGAAAAAATTTAAGTTCAGCTAAGTACAATTGAGGCGTCATTATTTTACACTGGCCTTGTCTTATAAGCTATTATTCTATAGGCTCAATAAACCAGCCGAGAGTTTTGAAAATGTTTTGATTAACCATACTTATCATACCATGCAAACTGTTTGAAACTGAACTAGTGAACTGCATTCTAGTGTTCTTGCCTTGGGACTTGGTGCGAAGTAAGCCCAATGGAAGCAAGAACACTAGAACATGATATTGTTATGTTAATAAAGATACGATATATATATAGTGTCAACCCTAGCTTCATACTACTTGCTGAAAATCGTCAAACTGTCAACCATAGAAGAGTTGAAAGCGAAGCTACATTTTGAAGAATACAATGATGCTAATCCCATATATGAGCTACACCCAGGAAATCAGAGTATGTAATGGGTAATTATAGTATATACTTAAATCCCTCTAACAAAGGAGATGTTTATCTTACTGGATGCCTTGGATCAGCAAGCATAGGAAGAGGCCTCTAACTATGAGTGATTGTCTTGCCTGCAAAAATCAAACAACAAATGAGTCACATAGTACCAAATATCAGCACAATCCACTAACAAACAGAAAACGAAGTTGAATGGTTACATGTTTAATGTCAATAAGCTAAACTTTGCACAGGCAATAAGTCACAAAAATAAAATGATCAGTGTGCTAATAACAATAGAGAGCCCCATATTGTATAAATATAGAACATTGATGTGAAGATCCCACAAACACAAAGGGAAAGGTTGTTCACGCACCTCAAAAGCACCTGTGAAACTCCACCTCAGTTGGTTTGTCTTCAGACGAGGAATGACAACAGAAAGAACAGGCATGCTAGGCCTGTGCTTGACGGCAATGAGCCTGCAAATCATTTAGATATACATGAGACTAATTTTCACTAAACTTAAACTACAGCCCTGTACAAGCAATATTCATTTGTGTGTATATATATACCTTGCAGCCCGTCCAGAAGAGTGAAGCAAATGATGACTGATGCCTTAACTTTGATAGCAGCTTCGCACCTAGAAAAGAAGTTATGGTATTTTAGACCCCAAAAAATAAATCAGTGTCATGATAATTCGTGATTGTGATATGACATTGATAGACAGAAAAATGTTTCTCATGCAAACATTAGACAAAGGTTGAAATATGAGAAGCGTATAGATCTTTACTGCTGAGGAAGCAATAGACTCCAAGTGGGTCATAGGTTCTCCCACATATTTCACAGTTAAACATGTAGTATAAATCTTGGTTGAATACCTTCTCAGCCCTGTAAAACAATTGACAAACATTGTATACTAAATTGATCAATGACAAGCCAGATACAAAAGCAAAAAAAAAGTACACAGAAGTAAAGATAATTGTTGAAATACAAATCCTTCATCAAGAAAACATACAACTCAATAGAAATTTTACCTCGGCACAAATTCTGCCCACTGTGAAATAGTCTCAACTGGATATAAACCACGGAGAGTCTCAGCACCAAGGACAATGGCGTCACTCCCTGAAGTAAAAGCAATTGTGCATCATGATTGACTATCCTTTCTAAGTACACCATGGACCAGTATGTCAGGCTACAAAGGCCAGAGTCACAAAGATTTTGAAATCCACTAAAATTGTCAAGAACTTTGCCGTCGAGAACTGCATTTGCCACATCAGTTGCCTCCGCACACGCAGTAAGCCTGGGGTTGTCAGTCATGCTGTCCACGACCGAAAAGTAACAACAGCAGGCTTTCCAGCCATGTTGCACTTATGGAAGTCGGACTTTTGAAACAAAAAAGACCTACAATATGGAGAACCAGAGAGGTAAGATCAAAGGCTAAACGAATTCTAGTATAAAAAAAGACAATTGTCACATCTTAAAAACAAGAGAAAGGTATCATTTTATTATGAAATAAAATGTTTACAAGTATGTCACTAAAAGTTGATGTATACTGTCTGTATTTCCTTTAACAGATTAGGTTTTGGAAGTACTAAGCGTACGTCTAAATTGAGGTCTTCTGAACTGATGAAATGTTAGTTGAGAAAGCTGACCTTCTCAGGTGGAAGGTCAATTCCTAAGTTTCCTCTTGACAGAATGATACCATCAGCCTCTGCCAGTATTTCATCAAAATGGTTCAAGCCCTGCAAAGCAATAAGAAGTAGGTAGATTGTAAGACAAGTGATAGGTAGCTAATAATGAAAAAAGATCATCTTGAGAATACCTCAACATTCTCAATTTTGGCAAAAATCTGAGTTTTGGCTAAGATCACCCCCTAATTTTGAGAGTACTCTCACGTGCCTGTGTTGCAGGGAAAAAAAATATTTGCACTATTAACAACATTCTTCTCAAAACAAGCCGGAGACACTGTATTCAAATATAGCTACACAACCTTTTAACTGAAGAAATACTTGTATTTCTTAGAAGCACAAAATTATAGAGGACAAACAAGAAATAACTCAAAATACATCCATAACGTCAATAGTTGCTTACCTGCGCACATCTTCTATGTGTCTTGTGTAAGACAAGAGAGGAAATCAATCTTATTTGGAGCACCCATTTTTTGATAACCTGAAAGCAGTTCATGCAAGTAAGTATTAGGGTGGGCCTAAGGACAGGATGGAACTTTCAATAAATATATTTCGGACCCAAAATTTCCGTATGTTATTAAAGGTGAAATTCTGAAAGGAAGGGGATACATCAAACTCAAAGCAACAGTTACACAATGATACATAAATCACACTTCGAGAGTTGCTGCTTACATCCTTATCCTCATCAGACAGCGTAGGCAAGTCAATATGGATCTAGGAACAATGCAGTGTGAAGAGTGACCCCAGCCAAAGGTAGCTGTGTTCTTGATTATACAAACCACATCATCACCTTTAACTTCAGAAACCTATACAGGCAGATAGGGGAATTGTTATCTGAAAACAGACTACTGGAAGACATAAAGGAACATACAAATGTATAGCTGTAAGTACAGGATGCCGAAGGCTTTACCTCAACCAAACTGAAGTGGTCTCACTACCAGTGAACAAGTATTAGCCCAAATATCGTTGCACCTGGTGTCACAGCCTGCAAAAAAGACCAAAAGTGTTTTTTTTCAGTGCTGTGCTGTAATGCCAGAAACAAGAGACTAAAAGTCAATCTGCTACAGTAGGTAGTCATAGGTTGATCTGCTAGCAGTTGCAGCTGATTGCCTAGAGACTGGGAGTAATAATTAACTAAATACAGAACTGGATATTAGATCTGACGAAAAGAGCGCAGCTTGTGCGTGTGCTAACTTTGGCGGAGTCCAGCGAAGTTGATGGGCAGCAAGGTGGAGGAGGCTTCCTGGCCCTGGTGCGGCGTGAGCACGACAGTCCCGTTCTCCTCAAGGGAGATGGGGTCTCCCTCTTGTTGACCACCTGCAGCTCTGGTCAGCCGTGTCAAGCATAACCTGCAACAGCAAGCAAGCAAAAAAGGCAGATCCAGTCGTCGGGTCGTGCCGCATAATGGCTGGCGTAACAATACCAAGCATTAGGTGCGTTTATTTGCAGTTATATATGCGACGAGAATCAATGGCAGGATGGAGAAAAATAAAGATGGGGGGTCACTTACAGCGCAAAACTGGCAGTGGACTTGATGGCGGGCTTGAGGTTCTCGAGCGTCTCCTGGTGGTGAGCGGCGTCTCCCAAGAGAAATCGAAGCGAGCGACTGCCAGCACATCGGAATTATATAAGTTTATTTATTCATTCATATACAACAAAAGAAAAGAAATTGTGTATGTTCAAAAAGGAAAGAAAAAGAAAAAGAAATTGTGGTGTAATCTGGGCTAGCCAGGAGGCAGAAGGCGAAATTACCGGACATGCACCGGCCTTGAGGCAGGAGGAGATGGTGTCGACGGAGCGCGACTTGGCCCCCAGCGTGCCGACGATCTGGAGTCATCGCCGGGAAGAAGCTCTGCGACAGGATCCATCCACGGGGCGGAATCAGACCAGAATCCGAGAGTGAATTAGAGAAATCGAGAGGGGCGCGGCGGCTTACGGTCTTGGATGGCTCGAGGATGGAGGCCATCCGGATGGGCTCCTCAGGAGGAGGTTGATCCGAATGCATCGTGCCCTGCGGTCGTCGAGGTAGCGCTTCCAGATCAGATCCAGGAGAGGCCGGCGGGCGCGATGCGGAGAAGCTAGCAGCGGCGCGGCTCCTTTTATTATGCCCCCTCTTCTTCCTCTTCAAAAGAAAAGCCAAAAAGAATCAAGAGGAAAAGCAAGCTCGGCGGTGGATGCCGGATGGCAGTGCGCTGCTCTTAATCACGCACCACGTCGACATGGTCTCTGGCAAATCTCGTGCAAT